>JAKMWS010000584.1:0-23155 GCA_025327135.1 Colletotrichum sp. SAR 10_71 | reverse complement strand
CTCGTTCGGGGGGGAGGAGGAGGGAGGGTGGGAGTGGGGGTGGGCAAAATTTGATGTCCGCTCGCGATAACCTCAGCAAAATGCCCCCTCAATACGTGACCTTCTGCGGGATGTGTGTGGCCGTTCACTCACGGGAAAAAACGACAAGGTGCCAAAAACCCTAAGCGAATGGTACCGCTTCGGTAGAGCGATGGCGCTCGGATGATGCATAGGCGGGGCGAAGATGCTTATCCGGTGTTTTGGCGGGGTCGGCGGGGTAAATTTCGGGCGGCCATCGCTGAGGTAATTGCAACCAACGGCTCTGCTGCTGCTGACGGGAGATCCGCCAGGACAAAGGCGGACAAGAAAAAAAAGTTGCATTAGATACATACACTGTACAACATCACTCATCGGCCATCGCAAGGGGGCTGAGTTTGACTTGATACGTTCCAATATCACATCACACACATACCAACTGCCTGACCTGACCTGCAGCAACGATAGAAAAGAGTCATCTTGCCCTGTGCCGTGCAGCCACACGTTCGAGAGCATCAAAAGTGGCGAATCAGCTGTGTCTGCTGTGCTTCTTTGCGGCGGCCTATTAGTCACGGGCCTGGACCAATTAGTCGCTGGATTTCATCATCACTGCCATCCGGACGACTATCCTTGCTCAACGCCCAGTCGCATCGACTTTCACCGTGGTGCTTGTACACACGACGTTGGCATATACATACGGCGCCCGCTTCTTCTTACTTCACTGTCTCGTCTCATTCACTCGGCATTGCTTTCTGTCTATAGATCTTTTTTTGATACCCCACCCTTCAACCTCACTTCCGTACCTCCCTTATACTTCTCACACAACCACCGCCCAAAATGCCCGTAGTTACACCCGACAAGCTGGCCAGCCTGCAAAGGCATGCGGCCGACGTCCGTAATGTACGTGAAATCCCCTTCGACGCGGTCTTCGTGAAGCCCTTCATGGCTGACCCTTGACACAGATCTGCATCCTGGCGCACGTCGACCATGGCAAAACCTCCCTCACAGATGCCCTCCTCGCCACGAACGGCATCATCTCACCCAAGCTCGCCGGCAAGATCCGCTACCTCGACTCCCGCCCGGATGAGCAGCTCCGCGGCATCACCATGGAGTCGTCCGCCATCTCCCTCTACTTCTCCATGCTCCGCCGCTCCGCCCCCGACGCGGACCCGGAGGCCAAGGAGTACCTCATCAACCTCATCGACTCGCCGGGCCACATCGACTTCAGCAGCGAGGTGTCCACGGCCTCGCGCCTGTGCGACGGCGCCGTCGTGCTCGTCGACGCCGTCGAGGGCGTCTGCAGCCAGACCGTCACCGTGCTGCGGCAGACCTGGACCGAGAAGCTCAAGCCGCTGCTCGTCATCAACAAGATCGACCGCCTCGTCACGGAGCTCAAGATGTCGCCCGGCGAGGCCTACACCCACCTCAGCAAGATCCTCGAGCAGGTCAACGCGGTGCTCGGCAGCTTCTTCCAGGGCGAGCGGATGGAGGAGGATTTGAACTGGAGGGAGCGCATGGACGAGCGTGTGCAGGCGGCGTCGTCCAAGGACACCGGTGCCGAGCAGATGACCGAGTCGGGCGAGCTGCAGTTTGAGGAGCGGGACGACGAGGATCTGTACTTTGCGCCGGAGAAGAACAACGTCATCTTCAGCAGCGCCATCGACGGTTGGGCGTTCACGGTCCGGCAGTTTGCGGGCCTGTACCAGAAGAAGTTAGGCATCAAGAGGGATGTCATGGAGAAGGTCCTATGGGGCAGCTTCTACCTCGACCCCAAGACGAAGAAGATCCTGGGCCAGAAGCATCTTAAGGGGAGAAATCTGAAGCCCATGTTCGTTCAGCTAGTCTTGGAGCCCATCTGGACGGTCTATCAGGCGACCGTCGGCGGCGATCATGGCAAGGGGGATCCGGTACTGTTGGAGAAGATTACAAAGTCACTGGGGCTCAGCATCCCGCCGCACATTATGCGCGCCAGAGATCCGAGACTTCTCCTGACGACGGTCTTTGCCTCCTGGCTGCCACTGTCCACCGCTCTGCTGGTCTCCGTCGTCGAGTCGCTCCCCTCGCCGCCCGCCGCGCAAGCGGAAAGACTTCCGGAGATGCTGGAGGACGTCCCCGGCGCCGAGGCCATCAACGAGAAGATCAAGTCCGCCATGGTTTCGTTCAAGACTGCCAAGGAGGACCCCGTGGTAGCGTATGTTTCCAAGATGGTTTCCATCCCCGAGTCCGAACTGCCTCAGAACAAGCGCCGCGGCCAGCTCTCCGCCGACGAAGCCCGCGAGCTCGCCCGCAAGAAGCGCGCAGAAGCAGCACGCGCCCAGGCCGCGGCCACAAACGCCCAAAACGGCGTCAACGATCTCACGAAAGCGCTGGAAGAGGTTAACCTCGATGACTACACCCCGGAGAACGAGGAGAAGGAGGTTGACCCGGAGCACCTCATTGGCTTCGCGCGCATGTACTCTGGCACGCTCACCGTCGGCGACTCCCTCTGGGTCATCCCGCCCAAGTACTCCCCCGCCAACCCGGACGCCGAGCCCAAACCGGTCCAAATCACTGTTACCGCGCTCTACATGCTTATGGGTCGCCAGCTCGAGGCGCTGGAATCCGTCCCCGCTGGCGTCGTCTTCGGCATTGGCGGCCTCGAGGGCCACCTCCTCAAGAACGGCACCCTCTGCAGCACCCTCGACGGCGCCGTCAACCTCGCCGGCGTGGCCACCCTCGGCAAGCCCATCGTCCGCGTCGCCCTCGAGCCCGTCAACCCCGCCGACCTCGACAAGATGATCCACGGCCTGCGCCTGCTCGTCCAGTCCGACCCGTGCGCCGAGTACGAGCAGCTCAGTTCCGGCGAGCACGTCATCCTCACCGCCGGCGAGCTGCATCTCGAGCGCTGCCTGACGGACCTCAAGGAGCGCTTCGCCCGCTGCGACATCCAGGCCGGCGCCCCCATCGTGCCCTACCGCGAGACCATCGTCCGCGCCGAGGAGATGCGCCCGCCCGCCAACAAGGACCTCGGCCGCGGCGTCGTCGTCGGCACCACGTCCTCCAAGCAGGTCTCCGTCCGCATCCAGGTCCGCCCCCTCCCCGCCGACGTGACCGACTTCCTCCTCAAGAACAGCGACGTCATCAAGCGCATGTACTCGGACCGCAAGGCCGCCGCCTCCGACGAGCCCGAGGCTACCGCCGCAGAGGACAAGATCGAGGCCGACACAGACCTCTCCGCAGCAAAGACAATGTCCCTCGACGAGTTCAAGCAGAAGCTCCAAAAGGCCCTCGAGACAGGCCGCCACCGCGAGCCCTTCAAGTCCACAATCGACCGCATCGCAGCCTTCGGACCCCGCCGCACCGGTCCCAACCTCCTCATCGACTCCACCAAGGACGGCCTCCTCTCCAAGATTTTCTCCTCCGCCGCCGCCGGCACCGACGCCAACCCCGACGCCCCCTCCGCCCCGCTCGCAGACGAGGCCCTGCGCCCCTCCCACGTCGCCGACAAGATCCCCTACGCCTTCCAGCTCGCCACCGCCCAGGGGCCCCTCTGCCACGAGCCCGTCCAGGGCATTGCCGTCTTTCTCGAGGACGTGACCATCCACACCACCGACGACGACCCCAACCCGCTCGCCCGCGACCGCCTCCCCCGCCTCACGGGCGAGATCATCAAGACCTTCTCCGCCTCCCTCCGCTCCGGCATGCTCGACTGGTCCCCGCGCCTCATGCTCGCCATGTACTCCGTCGAGATCCAGGCCTCCACCGAGGTCCTCGGCCGCGTCTACGACGTCCTCACCCGCCGCCGCGGCCGCGTCCTCTCCGAGGCCATGAAGGAGGGCACCCCCTTCTTCACCATCCAGTCCGTCCTCCCCGTCGCCGAGTCCTTCGGCTTCGCCGACGAGATGCGCAAGCGCACCAGCGGCGCCGCCCAGCCCCAGCTCATCTTCGCCGGTTACGAGGTCCTCGACGAGGACCCCTTCTGGGTGCCCTTCACCGAGGACGACCTCGAGGACCTCGGCGAGCTGGCCGACAAGGAGAATGTCGCCAAGCGGTACATGGACGGCGTGCGGAGGAAGAAGGGCTTGTTGGTCGAGGGCAGGAACGTGGCGCGTGATGCGGAGAAGCAGAAGACGCTGAAGAGGTAGCGAAAAAAAGTTGTAGGCATTGTAAAAGAGATTAAAAAGCAAAGAGTAGAATTTACGAACGTTATGTAGCATCGCACTTCGCAATCCCAGAGGCACCAAAGGTCAGTGTTTAAAATTTGCAACTTTTTGTATTCCCATTCAACACTATCATCTATTTCGCATCGTCCAGCAAAAGCCCACCTCCCGTATTCCTTATCGCAAACCCCTTCATCCGATCATTCTCTCGTCACCTCAGAAGGGAAAAACATTAAACACCAACGAATTTTCCCCGCTCATCGTGTTCTTCGTGCAGTCTTTCTCAAATCGTCAGCTGGTAAAAGAAAAGTTGGAAAGCATGGGGCGAGACGTAAACGTTTCCGCCTTCAAAAACACAAGCTTGCTGAATTTGTGGTATCGAAGGAAGGAGACAATGAAAAGGGGTGGAGGGGAGAGTGGGCAACCGTTTTAAAAGACAGGGGAAAAGGACTCATAAGCGTGCGTGTCTGGTAAGAATTCGAAGGAAGCTCTATTCGTAGCACTGCATCAGGGGGTCGGAGCCGAGACAAGAGATATTCGGAGGATCTGAGGAAGGCGGCGAGAGAGAGGAGTAGTTTTAACTGGTGTTTGTGATTTGTGATTCCCTAATGCTCCTTCTTTTTTAATGTCACTAGGAGCAGAAAATCCCTTGTCGGATCGAGGATTTGCTGGCGAGTCGAGAGGAAAAAACCCATAGGCCGAACTTTTCTGAGCGCGACAGCAAGAAGGGGGAAACGAGACAACAAAGGAGAAAAAGATACGACGAAAAAAAAAGACATTTGGTCATGACACCCCTTTCCCTTCCAACATCCATGAGCCCTTATTTTTTGTAACCACTTCGCAAACTCCGATGAATGCGTGCGAGCTGCGCGCCTTCTCCAGTCGTTGAGAGTCGAGGAGACTGTTCTTTTGTGTTGCCTCCAGGAGAGGCAATCCGAGCAAGGACCGTCGAGGGTGCTGAGTGTGTGAGAGTGAAAAGGAAAGTGTTTGGTTTTCTTCTCCTTCAGCAATCCGGATGAGCCAGGTTTCTTCCTTCGCGGGTGAGAAGAGCAAAATATCAGGAAAAAGCGGAAGATCGTGGCCCCCCTCAAGCTCCGATGATGCGGTTCATGGCGTGAAGTCGTTCGTCAGAATCGTACGAGTCATCTGGGTATATGTGACGAGGAAACTCGTCTAGGCCCGGCATGCAGACAATTGGGCGCAGCTTATCCGCAATGTATGCGGCCTTTGCCCCATCATGTCCAACTGGACGCTGAAGGATAGTGGGAGGCGCATAAGCCCTCTAGGCAGTGCCGCGAGGGCCAACGTTGCGCCGGTTCTTGTTGGGAACCGTAGTCCAACCGTCCTCCTCAACAGGGGCCTCGCCGTCGGCGGCGGGGGTGGAGGGCTCACGGGCAGCAGGGCCGCCGTTGGAGCGCGGGGGGCGGGCGTTGTCAAAACGGCCACCACGAGGACCGGCACCGCCACGACCACCGCGGGGTCCAGTGGGGGCACCACGAGCACCTCCGGAAGACGCCGATCTCCAGCTGCTGGCCTCAGTGGCACGGGAGGTCTTGGCCGCCTCGCGGGGCTCCTTGGGCTCCTTTGATCGGATAGGAACCTTCTGCTCGTCAGAGGCACCGTTCTCCTTGCTCTGTTCCTCCTTTGCGGCCTCGGGGGCCTCCTCCGCGGCCTGGGCAGCTTCCTCCGCGGCCTTAGCCTCCTGCTCGGCCTTCTCAGCAGCCTCCTTGGCAGCAGCCTCCTTGGCCAGACGGCGCTCTTCCTTGGCCTTCTCATCGGCTTCCTTCTTCTCCTTCGCCTGCTGCTGCTTCTTCTCCTCGATCTCACGCTCCTTCGCGGCGGTGTCGATAGGACGGGCGGCACCGAAGGGGCTGGCCTTGGAGTCAGTGCCGGAAGGGGAGAGAACATCGGGGGCTTCGGAAACGGTGCGCTTGGCGAGGTTCAGCCTGGGGCGGCCAACAGGGGCAGCAGGGGCAGCGGCCGGGGAGGACGGGGCCTCGCTGCCATCGCGAGACTGGCTACCGGACTTGACAGCCGCGTCAGGACGCATCTTGGATCTCCACTGGTTGTCCTGCTCGGCGGCGGTAGGGGTACGCTCGGGGCGGGGGGGACGAGAGTCCTGGCGGGGTTGCTGACCCTCTCCCCAAGCAGCGGGAGACTGGTGACGGTTGCGGAACTCGCGAGGTCCATCGTTGGTGCGGGGACGGCTGCCCTCGCGGGAACCGCGCTCCTCCTTGGGAAGGGGAGAGAGGGGGCCTCTACGCTCCCAGTTGCCGAAGTCACGGGTCTTGCCGTCATCCTCGCGGGGCTCGCGGGGCTCACGCGGGGCACGGCGCTCGCCAAATTCGGAGCCACGGCGCTCGCTTCCACCACGGCCGGGGAGGTCAGGGAGGGGGCCCTTGCGGGTCCAGTCGCCGAAGTCGCGAGTAGACTCACCGCGGTCGCCACCACGGGCTAAATATGTGTTAGCAACGGTCGAGATATTTGTGTCGTCGCGTGGGCATGCTTACGAGGATCGGCAACCTTGATTCTGATGACACGGCCCTGGAAAGACTGGCCGTCCAGAGTCAAAGCCTGCTTCAAGCCCTCGAGGTCCTGGAACTCGGCGTAGGCGAAACCCTTGGGACGCTGCTGCTCGCGGTCCTCGATGATGCGGACGTTGACGATGTTGCATCCCTCAAAGAACTCGGTGACGGTCTCGACGGTGGCATCGTAGGAAAGGTTGCCCAGGTGAGCGGTATAGGGGGGCTTGTCGGGGAGCGTCTGGGGGAGGTTCTCGCGGATGGAGGAGTAGCCGCCATAGTCCCCTATAATATCATTAGCATGTGGGTTGAATGACGTAGATGCAGTTGGAACAAAAACTCACTGCGCTCAGGGCGATCGCCGCCGCCGCTGCCCCAACCACCTCCGGAGGGACGGTAGCCAGCCCGCTCAGGAGGAGGAAGTGCCTGAGTGCCTGCAAACACATGTCAGTGGACGGAAAGCCTTAGAGTGCAAGGCTGAGACGGGGAGCTGTCGCATACCGGCTGCATAAAGGTTAGCGAGACTGTCTGCTGCATGTGGTTGGCGCCCGAAAGAAAAAAAACTCACAGAAAGTATCCTCGACCTCATCTGCCCACGATCCTCCGTAGCCTGCACAATGTCAGTATTTCGTGCCCATAATCTGCGCGGTGAATCGGTCGTTCGAAGGGTTGTGGGATGCTTCGGGGTTCGGAGAACGGGATAAAATTTTGTCGAGGGGTTGCGACTGACTTTGGTCTTGCAGGAAGTCGCCAAGCGACATCTTCTGCTGTTCCTTCTTCTTGGGAGCTATGATGACATGACGAGTTAGCGCCAGCACGGGTCTGAGGCGACACGACGGTCCTCGACGAAGGGTAGCTCACCCATGATTGCGGTGTTGAGGGGGCTTCGCGCAACGATTCAGATCGAGGCGCGAGGCGGGGGAATGGTGGTAGCCGAACGAGGCGGCTGTTCGCAAGGGGTGTTGGTGGTGGTGCGGAGGCTGGATATCCGAGGGATATTCTGCAGATCGAGATGCCGCCGTGGGAGGGAGGATCTCGTGCGCCGGAGTCGAGAGTGTCGATTGGCGATTTGCGTCAGGAATGCGCGGCAGACTAGATATGGCCCAGCTTATATGGTATGCTGAGGCGGTAGTCTTCCGGAGAAAGGTGAAGTTTTACCCGCGCAGAAAGGGTGGTCGAAAGTTTGTGAGGGTTGGACAATTTTCTCGACAGTGGCCAGGAGGTGGGAGGCACTAGCCCCGCTGCGGCTTAGCGCAGCTTTTTTACCTAGCGCCCCGCCAAAGAAGCACGGACCATCATAGCCGGGCAAACCCGTGATTGAACAATCCGCCTGCTGTGAGAGGGGCAACCGGAGTCTTGGGGGGGAGGGGAAGCCTGCGGTCGACCTCTCTCCAGCGCTTCGCTGTCTGCTGCAGCACTGCTGGGGGAGTGCTTGGGCCACAACGTCGACCGGCTCTTGCATCTATCCAGAGTGCACGGTTAAAAACGTTTTGAGCCGCACCGAAACATTTAGAAACGGCCCCTCGCTTGTTTGTCATCTCCTCGTTTGCTGCATAATCGATATCTGCGTGGGGAAAGCTTCCAGAACACTCGTCGCGTCGTCCCCTGCATTGCGTTGTCGCTGGATGTCCGGGCCCTGGCTTCCTGCAACCTGCCGCCAAAATCGATATGGCAGATGACGCGCAAGACGATGTGAAGGAGAGGCGGCGGCAGCGGCAGCGCCGTGGACTGCTGCCCCCTGAGCTTGTCGACCTCATGGGACCGCCCTTGAAAGTCGGCGCCCTGACTGGTAGGTTCTCATCTGAGTATTGAATAACGCTATGAAGTATTTGCTAACTTGAAATTCAAAGGCTCCATCGGTCTGTTCAGTGGTGTTGCTGCTGGCATCATTCGCGACTCAACCCCAGCCCTGTTCGCAATCGCATCAGGCATCCAATGGTTTGCCCTCGGCTCCAGCTATTGGCGTGAGTATTCCTGTCGCATTTCTCAGGTCCACATGCTAATCAACTTTTAGTCTCTAGGTCAGTAGCGTTGAACTACCTTGGTCGTGAGGGTCAACTATCCGACTCATCCAAAGTCAAAGCAAGTGCTATTGCCGGAGGCACTGCTGGCATGGTCGGCGGTCTCATCCGTAGGTGGCATCTCTTGTCATTGTGAAGAATACCCTAACCTCTAGCAGGTGGTCCCAAGAACATCATCCCCGGTATCATCGTGTTCTCAATAGTGGGTGGAGCAGGCCAGGCCATCGTCAACAGGACACAACAAGTGTCCCCGGATGCCAAGGAGAAGAAGAGCTTCTTCGAATCAAGTTGGAGTCCGCTGAAGAAGCTGTCGGACGACGAGTACCGCGACATGCTTGACGAAAAGATGCTCAAGATTGATGCCGAGATTGCCCTTATTGACGACAAGATTGCCGAGCTGCGGGCTGCTAAGGCAGCGGAGCCTACATCGAAGCCATCAAGTCCTAAGGCCTAGGTGCTGTCGATTCATCTGCATACATAATACCCGAACATTTAGACTGTAACAATACATGTACAACATCGTCGATTAGATTTATACTCTGGATGTTTGCACTGGATGGCATTGTCCAGCCACGCGTCACCAGCGACGATAGTATCGATGACAACACCCGCAACGGTTCTAAGTGAAAGTCGGTCAAGACAAAAAGCCGACAAGAATGAGAGTTTATGCAAATAATTTCGACTAATGAGTCTGCTTTCTTCTCCTGCCTGCCGAGACGCGACAGCTCAAGTGCGCCATACGAAGCAGGGCTGGACTTTTGATCTTCCAGAGAAACCAACAGATGCAGATGTGCTGCTGCAATTATGATTGGACGAAGGCGGTTCTACCTAATCGGTCAACAGGCCACGAAGGCATAACGTCCCGACGCGAGACGTAGCCTGATCATTATCTCCAGCTTACATCATACCTTGGGTCTCTCTGTCACCTGGTACTGCGTCGCCTCCGCGTCAAGTTGACCATGAGACTCATTGACACGACGACCCTACATCTTCGGGAATTCTTCGATTCTCAACGACCCGCATACTCGATTCTCTCGCATACATGGGGCAGCGAGGAAGTCAACTTTCAGGAATGGATGGAGTGGGAGGAGGGAAATACAACCCAAAAAGCTCGGGTGGAGGCCAAAAGCGGCTTCCAGAAGATCGAACGCGCATGTCGAGTCGCTCGCGCACATCGTCATGATTACATCTGGGTAGATACCAACTGCATCGACAAGAAGAGTAGCGCCGAATTATCTGAAGCCATCAACTCCATGTTCTCCTGGTACCAGGCTGCTTCAATTTGCTTCGTACATCTGGAAGACTTCCCAGCAGGTACTCCCATCAAACGTATGTCGGAGTGTCGATGGTTTACCAGAGGCTGGACACTGCAAGAACTGCTTGCACCTCGACATTTGGTGTTCTTCAACGCGGCATGGGAATCTTTCGGCACGAAAACCAACCTATGCGCAGAGATCCACCAAATTACTGCCATAGATGTCTTCGCTCTTTCCGAGCCATCGAAGATCAACGATGCATGTGTTGCGCAGAAGATGTCGTGGGGATCGTCACGACAGACAACACGCAGAGAAGACATGGCTTATTGCCTCCTGGGACTGTTCGGCATCAGCATGCCCCTACTGTATGGGGAAGGGAACAACGCATTCTTAAGACTCCAGGAGGAAATTATAAAAGTGTCCACCGACCAAAGCATTTTTGCATGGAACTCGCACGTACGCATCCCCCGTCACATGATGCTGGCTCCTTCCCCGGCAGCCTTCAGACATTGCCACAAAGTTAAGAGGGATCTACTCGGTGAGCGGAAAAGTCATCCACGCCACAGGGAGTTTGCCATTACCAATTTCGGGCTAAACATCTCTCTTCCCCTTCTGGTTCAAGCTCCGGGAAGATATTTCGGGGCCCTTAACTGTAGCTACCCAGAAACGCACGACAATCTGATTTGCATTCCGCTTGCTATTCCGCTCCCCATGCGAAATGGAGTTTTTATCCGGGACGGCTACCAGGACATCATCATGATTCCGCGTCGATACTTTCCTACTGAGCCAACCTCGATTTACATCCCGCGAAACGGCGACATTCTTCATGACGTGACAATTCCACTAGCCGCCCCCGAGCCCGCGCTCGGGCAAGTCTCGTGCCTGGTTTTTCCGTTGGGTGACGTCTTGAAAACCTGGCAGATCCATGAAACTCGGCCATATATGCGAGGTGCGAA
This sequence comes from Colletotrichum sp. SAR 10_71, assembly GCA_025327135.1. Classification (NCBI taxonomy): domain Eukaryota; kingdom Fungi; phylum Ascomycota; class Sordariomycetes; order Glomerellales; family Glomerellaceae; genus Colletotrichum; species Colletotrichum sp. SAR 10_71. Next base: position 12,246 of record JAKMWS010000584.1, on the reverse strand, counting down.
GAGATTTCGCCACGACAGACATCCTTCTATCAACATCACATCTCTCGTAGTGATGAGTCGGCGCAATCGGAAGAGAAAAACGCAATGGATATTTATTATTCTTTGGCAAAAGGCACGAAATTGGTGGCACGTATGTTCAGGAGCTTATCACGGACAGCCGGAAGATGATGTTGAAGACAGCACCTTGCAGCGCGTTCTGGATGAAGGGCCTCTTGGGGAATCAGTGGCTTTCTGCGGTGACTTGAAGCTCGAAGTTGGGTTTGACTATTCCTTGGAAAATGATTCAGGAGGATGGCAGCTTCCTCTATTCCTGAGTTGTTCCCCAGACACGATGGACTGACGCGGTTAGATACTACTTCGTGTTAGACGGCCCGTTCGATAATCCGTCCTCCATCTTTATCCTTTCTGCACGGATCATGTCATGCATGAATTAAGGTTGGTGAATGGGCAGCGGCGAATGTGTCTATGGCGATGGAAGTGGATGATGACTGGAGCAGTGTCAAGAACGATTTACGAGGTTAACTGGCAAGGGCCTGGTGTGCCACAAGGTAGATGTAAACAGCTTAATTCCAATTGACATGAGCTAGGCATAGTGTCAGATGTATTTGACTGACAACTGTTCTTTGCGTGAGACATGGTAGAAGGAGTAGAATCAATGCTATGGACCTACAGGACGAGCAAGCATGACTCGACGAACGACTGCGATTCACCACGTGTTTCGCTGTCACTGCAGTTGGTCCTTGCCGCTCAATTCTCCGATGGAAGGGCCGGTGGACCACGAGCGGATCGAATGAGTTCCGGGCTGCATACACGTAGATAAATACATGGACGATCGAGATGGCTTGGCATCCGCGATCAACATCAGTTCCTGGGACTTTGAGGACATCGCTGAGGACGATCCTTGTAGACCACGAGGAGGCTGGAACACATTGCTTCTTCATCAACACCAACGAGCTGGGACTGGCCGTCGTAAGGTCCTTGCGCATACGTGCCCTCTGAAGTAAAGTGCTTATCTCAACTCAACCAGAAGAGCAAGATCTTGGTTCAGACGGCTTATCCTGGTCCGAGGCTCCCCGTCCGAGGCTGGCTCAGTCGGCGTCCGATATGACGGACGCTCGAGATTGGAGGCGCTTGCTGCACGTGCTAAGGATGAGGAGCAGCCCTAGCTTCGGCGCCAGGGCGTCCCAACCAATGCAGGAGCGCATTGAGTCCGCGATGCACGGCCCTCTGATGCAGCGATGGGATGCACGCAATTGATAATAAATCTGAGGCGGCGACATGAAGCCGCGCCGGACGGGTGGTGCTGCACCTTGGGGGGGAGAGAGTACGTACTTCTCGCACTCAGTGAGCCGGGATTGGGGATCCACACTGAACGGTCAGCGATCCAATGAGGTGCCGTAGCAGCCGGAACTAGCCGGCAAGCGAGGACCATCTCTGGGGGTGGGAATTTTAGAAGCAGTGGTGAATGCCATCGTCTCTTTCGCTGGTGACACCGTGGCGGTACTTGCTGCGCGGTGATGCACGGGTGATGTCAGAAGTACCGCGACTGGAGCACCCCTGGCGAGAGTGGACTTGGTGATGTTCATTTCCACCACCCGTCAATCCCAAGTGCCCTGTTCCTGGATTCCGCCGCTCCGTCCGCCTCCTTAAATGGACCTTTGCGAGAGTGAGCGAACCTGACCAGACCAGACCAAACCAGGCCAGGCCAGGCCGCCCTGTTCCCGTCGCCCTGCACTCACTGCATGCACCACACCGACGCGACGCCGCTTCTCCTGTTCTGTCCCTTCCTTGTCTTGGCTCCAACTCTCCAAGTTTGGACAGTCAGTCAGTCGTGTCTTACCTTACCAATCCCCTCTTGGGTTCTACTATTTGTTGCTATTGAAACGGAAAAAAGAGGGCCGCGTTGTTTTGCTGGCTAGCAACCCGCCCGTTATCGTTCATCATTTAATCGTATCGACAAGACATTGACAGCCAGCCAGCTCGGACAGACGGGTTCCCTGTCAAGGGTGGATTTGAAGCACCAAGTACCTCGTTGGCTTACCTACCGTACTGAATACGTGTTGGTGTGTGGCAGCGTCAGTGTCGTGCCGAGCAGGTCACCAAGAACAGAGAGGACAAGGGCTTAGACGGCATCGCTCGCATTTTGCCAATCCAATCCATCCAACAATTCCTGGCTGCGCTGCGTCACTCGTTCTGCAGCAGCTGCATCAATCACCGATCCCGCCGGGCTGGGCTTTTTTGAGCCAACCCTCTGCCATCCGACTGGACTGCCACACAAACCGCAATACGGATACGTCGTCTTTTTTTCCCCAACGGAAAGTACTCTCCGCACTGCAACGCACCGCACCGCACCTCATCGCATCGCCGCCATTTTTTGGGGTCAGCAACCTTTACCCTCTCTCTCCCTTCCGACCTTCCCAAGGGATCCGATTGTCTTCTTTTCTCCCCGCCTTCCCGCCCTGCGACCGAACGACCGAACGACCGAACGATCGAGCTAGCTCGTTATATCCCTTGGCAAATACTGCAACCGCCTGGGCGCCGGAACTCTGCTCCTGCAAGAGAGCAACCGCGGAGTTTACATCATCAACCACTCCTGCAGACGCACCCCAAACACCCACACACAAGGACTGGTTCACGACATGGCGCGCTCGGATCGTTGGAGGCGGAAGTAAACGTGCGGGATTCCATAGAGATCTGGTTCTCTCCAGGCACGTTACCCTCCTTTTTTTTGTCCTCCGTGTCCGCCGTCTTGTCCCTCCGTTGCCCCCTCCATACCCACTCCGTTCCGGGAGCTGTTGGACTAACGTTGCGGCGGTGGTGGTACAGATACTGAACCGAGCTTTCGATCGCGCGAATCGACCGCAGGCTCACTATGGCTCTGCTCAACCCGACCTTCATCTTCGGCGTCATTGTCCTCCTCTACCTCTCCTCCTTCATTCTCTTCGCCGTCGTCCGCATCCTTACCGGAGTATCGATCCAGAGAATAGGCTACTTCTCCCTCCGCCGACTTGCTTATACCCCGAGAGATGGATTCAAGATTGAGATTCGGGGGTTGGGACTCAACGTCCACCGCCCGACCTTCGCCCAGCCCACATGGCTGAGTATTGTGGTCAGCGAGCTGGTCGTCACTGTCGACATCCGCGAGCTCGACGGGAAGAAGAGTGAGGACAGCTCCGGCGATTCCGATAGTACCGATGCCGAGGAGGATTCCGATACACAGCAGGCGGAACAACAGAAGGTGCCTTTAATACGACGGAATGGCGGCCCTCCGCCCCGGAGCGAGACCTGGAAACACCTTATGAAGCTCAAGGATAGGATAAAGAGGGCGCACCGCAAGCTGAATTGGCTACGTATGGTCGATGTTGTGGCTACCAACTCTACCATCAAGGTAGTCGACGTGGGCGATGTGCAGTTCGGAAGCTTGACCGTGGCTGTCGACACACGGCGCAAGATGGTCGACCGCGCTCGTTTCTTTTTCCAGTCTCGAAATGACAAGACCAAGAACAAGCAACGACAGGCAGAGTGGATGATGACGCTACGCAGCGTTTTGTTCACACCAGAGGGCAAGGAGTCTCTCGAAATTCTCGATAATGCGACGTTGAACATTCATGGGTTTTTGTATGAGGCGCTGGATGGACTACGAGATGCAGCCATTGCTCTGAAGCTGGGCCGTGTCCACATTCCCTACGACGAGGTTCGGTTATGCGCCGATCGACTGAAGGAGTGCAAGTCGGCGGCCCGCACGCCGTCGTTGGAAGAGCCGGCCGACATCTTCATGGAGAAGGTGATCCACGAGGTTGCTCAACCGGGCAGCACACACCAAGAGTTGATTCAGACCGTGTCCGACTCGAAAGAATTCATCAGCTCTATCTTGAGAGGCGTTAAGGAGGTCCAATTCGCGGTGAGCTTTGTTGGCATGACGAAGAAGGTGGAGACGGTAAAGCCCAACGCCAAGCCCATCTTGCTCAATGCCTCTATGAAGGAGGTCGGCATCGATCTGCATCGCCTAGATCCCAAATCGCCGTCTCACAGGATGTATTTTCCATCCAAGGACATCGCCCATGAGGCCCTTGCCGCAGCGCTGTCCATATCTATTGGCTTGGACGACGGCGACGGGAAGCCTGAGAGACTGTTGTACATTCCTATGGCGACAACCACAGTCAAGACGACCCTGCCGTCCAAGACAGTCGAGATGGCACAGGACGTGGGCGCCGAGGAGAGGAATGCCAATATCCTCTTCGCCAACTCCGTGGTGACATCTCCTTCGGTGGATCTCGACCCGCGTCACCTTCCAATCCTCGTCGCCATGCTTCAACCAAAACCCAAAAGGCACCGCGGCGACCGTCAGCCACGGCACGTACTCATATCACGATTACTGCCAAAAGCCAACATCAAGTTTACAATGCACGAGCCCGTTCTTCGAGTCGCGCTGCCCGCAGTCGACCAGCACGCGGCTCCCGACGATTTTGACTTAATCATATCTTCAATCTCATCGATTTCACTTGACATGGAATCATTCCATTCTACTGTTGAGGACTTGCATTATTCACTAGCCTCAACGATGAGGATACAGTCACACGAGTTATACTACCAGACGTCATCGAGTAACCGATTCGACCTCATCCAGACCGAGTCCTTCGAGCTTAAGTTGCAACTCAGTGCGACACCTGATGTTCACGTTGTTGCATCAGGTAACCTACAAACATTTGCCATCAAGATGGTGCGACCCGAGATCACCGATGGTCTTAGACAGATTGTGCGGCAGCTGAGAATGAATGTCGAGTCTGAGAAGCGATTTACTTCAAGAACTTCAAGCAAGCCACCACAAAACTTCCTTCGCGCAATGCCATCTTGGTTGCTGCAATTTCAACTGCAAGCATCTGATTTCAGCGTGGAAGTCGCTGGTATCGACGAGGATATCTCAGATGACACGCGCGGTGTGTCCATCCAGCTCGATGAGTTCTCAGCGGAGTACCGGGCGCAAAGACTCGACGGCGGACTTCAACGGCGGCCATCCAGGCGTAGGGCTAACAGCCGTACCGTTCACCCCGACTCGGATCTTCTCAAGCATCCGGTTTCCCCTGCAACGAGGAAGAAGCAGCAAAACCCAGGAGATGGACGCAGAGTCGCCATTCATGTGCGAGGTCTGGAAGCCTACATTGTCGAATCAGAGGACCGGGTGGAACTGGAGCCGTTTGTCAACATGCCTCGCTTCGAGGTTGCCTTTCAGGCTCTCAGCGATCAGCAGGGCCCAGTCTTCCACATCCACGCCGGCATGCGCACAGTCCTTTTGCAGTACTCTCTCTTCCGGCACTACTCTGTCGGAGTGGCCATCATGATCCTTAAGAAGGCGTTTATGAGATCGGGACAAGATGTTACTTCGCCAATGATGTCGCCAACGACGCCAAGAAGAGAGGGAAGCGATCTTCTGTCTCCTCCAATGTCACCAGAGTCGCCGTTTGTCGACATGAGTGATTTTTCGACCATCACTCCGGAGCTCGTGGCCATTGACGTTAAGGCAGCTCTGGTTCAAGTCAAGGCCGAGCTTCCAAATGACCCTCAAGTGATGCTTCAGGTGTACGGCGTGGAAGCTGGTCGACACAGATGGTCAGCACCACATCTGGCTTCGAAGCTGATTCGCGTTTACGTCCAACCGCCGAGAATGCGATCAACATGGGCTAGAATGGTCAGCATCAAGGGCGGACGCATCGACTGGAGGACATCCCGGCGCAAGCTTACCAGCGGCGGATTCCAGGAGGACAAGATGATCGACATCAACTCCGACGCCATACGATTTGCAGTGCCGCATGAGGTCCAGGTCAACAAGATCTCTGATAATGTCATCAATACACTCAAGTCGATCAAGCAGCTCCACCACCGCTTCAAGACAGGAACTAACGAGTACATTCTTGACAAGGTCCCTGGAGGCCCGAAAAACGTCCCCAAGGTCTCAGTCCGAACCCGTTCTTTGCTCTTCGAGCTGGAAGATGGTGCCTTTGAATGGAAGTTGGGAATGATCTATCGTGCAGGCCGAATTGAACAGATGCAACGTCTTGCCCGCGAAGAGGCTTTCGAGGTCAAGAGGAAGAAGGTTCGCGAGGAAGAGTCAAGGAAAGAATCCGGAAAACTCCGAGCCCGTTCTCTATTCCACAGAGGGCGTCAGAACAACGGCGCCTCGTGGGCAAGAAGTCAAAGTGCAGATGGGCGGAGACGTGGGAGCGAAAGCCAGTCACGAGGTAGAGCGCCGCGGTACGACCCCGATGGAGGTGGCCTTGGTATCACCGGATCGTCCAAGATTGCCGAGCAAGAGGCAAGAGAGAAGTTGGATGCGTACAACGCGCAGAGCTGGAAGAAGCGGATCGACCGATTCTACTCCATGGCGAAGAACGGCATGAAGGAGATTCGCGGCATGTTCTGGGGTCCCGATCAGCTGCCCGACGACTTGGAGGACACTGAAAACATCCTTGAGGTGCCCCAGAGGCCAGCACTGATGTCCGCTCTCATCACCGATCTTCAGTTCGTCATCGACAAACCTACCTTTGCGATGAAGGATCTGCCGGATTTCATCCATTCTGTTGGAAAGGGAATGCCTAAGGACATGAAATACGGCCTGCTGGTCCCCATGCATGTCTCGATTGACCTTAGTGAGGCGAGGATATCCTTACGCGATTACCCGCTCCCGCTCATTCACATTCCGAGCCTGAAGGCAGGACAATCCACGAGGTTACCTGCAATGTCATTAAAGACCAACTTTGTCATCGCGGAAGAGTATCGTGGTATGGAAACAACCCGCCGTATCAAGGTCAACATTGTACCGCCGCGAAGCCACGAGCCTGGGGGTGCAAGCGAGGGCGGTTTTGCCATCGATGTCCGGCGGACTATCGGACCCGTCAAGTCCTACTCGAACATGAGAATCGACATCAACACGGCTTTGCCAACAAGAATAACGTGGGGCCCAGCATACCAACCAGCCATACAAGATATGATGATGGGCATTGAGTCCTTCACCAAGCCGCAGGTTGACCCGTCCGAAAGAGTCGGATTTTGGGACAAGATTCGGCTCAATTTCCACTCTAGGATACACGTCGCCTGGAGGGGAGACGGTGACATGCATCTGGCACTGAAGGGCACGCGCGATCCTTACTGCGTGACGGGCAACGGCGCAGGATTTATCATGTGCTGGCGCAACGACGTCAAGTGGAACATCAATGCTGATGACAACCCTAAGCGCTTCATGACTGTCGACTCTGGCGAGTATGTGCTTGCCATTCCAGACTACAGCCACCAGGTCCGGGAGGCTGCCCGGCGCACGGGTGAAGACGACAGTTTGATGAGCGAAGACAGCTATAAGTCTGGCGCTTCCTTCAAGAAGGTCGTCATGAAACTTTCTGGCAAGGTGCAGTGGATGGCTGGACTCGTGTTCGAGCGAGCAATTGTGGAGGGCAAACGAAGTTTCGACTTCAGGCCGCACTACGACGTCGTGCTGCGTGCTCCTCACCATGTCAAACCCGAAGACCAGCCGTACGATGCCTTCCGTGGATTCCGAAGTTCACATATCCATCTTTCGATTGCTGTCCGAGCACCCGTCGACCGCGATTGGATGTCTTCAAACCCCGAATCGTCCCGGAGCTACAATACTGTGCACTGCACTCCCCGTTTCTTCACCCACTTCTTCGCATGGTGGTCTCTCTTTGGTGGCGCGATGGCATTGCCGATCCGTCAAGGGTCGCTGTGGCCGGGAAGAGAGCGGAACAGTAAGAAGTTCGGCAAGCATCTATCGACCATCAAGTATAATTTGCTGTTGGCACCGCTGTTTATCAGTCACATCTACAAGCATAAGGACGTTGAAGATGCTTCTGACAGCGGCGTTTCTGCAACGGGTCTCAAAGTCCGTTTCGATAGCTTCATGCTGGATCTTCACCAGAGACGTGAAGAATTCAACACCAGAGATCAGGGCCGAAAGACGAAGGGCAAGACCAGCGGAATCAAGATTCATGCGGCTCAGCTTGACCTGGCAGCCGCTGATGTACGAGCAGTGTCGGCAAGCATCAAAGGCACAACAACCGAGGCCATCAAGAAAGGATCCATATCCCAGCTGATAACGAACCAGCACGAGGATAGCGCCGATTTGTCACGCTTCACGATTCCTGACAACGACCTGAGCTGGATCGACATGGATGACTTTGTCGAGTTGGATTGGATCTTGCCAACGGAACCCAACCCGGATACGAAGATTCTGCCCTTGGCATATGCACCTCGCCTTACGTACTTCCGGCAAACCGACATTGGAGGCGTTGTCTCTGGAGATCCCGACCGCAAGAGCCCCTTTGGTGATGAGCCGACGCACTTCTGCATTATGAGTCACGACGACGATCCTCGCCGAGTTCAAACACAACTTATCCAGGAACGCTTGGCTCAGCTGGAAGTCCAAATAGAAAGCTACGGACGGAACTTGGGCGAAGCTGAGCTGAAGGTTGTACGTGACGACGCCAAAGACCCTAAGCTTGTTGCTGCGTTCGAGAGCTTGCAACAACAAGGCGCCATTTTGCAAAAGAAGAAGGTGTACCTTCAAAACATGCTTCGGCAGATGAACAAGCCCACGGACACTACCCAATTCTTCAAGCGCGAAAACGACAGTAGCCAGTCTGAAGAGTCGATCTATCTTGAGCAAGAAGATTCGCTGACGATCCCCTCCGGTGCCGAGTTTGAGAGTGATTTCAACAACCGTTTCGTCATTCACAACCTTCATTTCAAGTGGAACAACACGCTGCGTAACATCGTTCTTCGCTACATCCACCAAGTCAGTCAGCGCCGGGGATTCGTCTACTACTTGTCCCGTCCAGCGGTCAAGTTTATCCTGGATATCGTGGAGGAGCAGTACAAGGCCAAACAGAATCCCAAGCCCAACGCCAGCAAGAACCGGACTCCCACGGGTGGCGCGACAACAGGCACCTCTCCAGACCTCGACCAGGCAGAGCGCGAATTCAAGCAAGACATCGAGGACCGCATCAAGAAGATCCTCCAAGACGGCAAGAAGTATGTCAACGCAGACGGCAAAGGCGGTGACAACGTACCGAACGTCCCTATTGAGGACCTGTCGAGCGGTATCTCGGACGAATTCACACCGCAAAACAGCTACCACGTCCGCCTCATTGCGCCGCAGATCCAGTTGCAGAGCGACAAGAACAAGAAGAATGTGGTCATCCTCACATCCAAGGGCATGGAACTCAAGGTTGTTGAGGTCATGGACAAGATGAGAATTTCAGATTCCGTCAGTGGTTTGGTGCAGCGACGATTCCTTGTGAACATGGATAGCACCCAGTTCTTCGTCACGCACCAGTCCTACTTCTCGGAGATGGTCACCTCCTATGCTGGAAGTCGCTATGGAACGCCGTCCTCGACCTCTTGGCCTCCCTGGGTTCCTATGGAGGTCATGTTCGACTTCGAGACCGATCCTTTTGGGTTTAATCGTGTGGTTCAAAAGACATCCGCCATGCTCCGATACGACAAGTATAATACTCTGCGTCTGAAGTACAACGACGAAGTCAACACCGAAGGCTCTAGTGATTCATCGCAACCCAATGCCGAACAGAAGATGGACAACCTTTGGGTCGAGTTCCCCCAAGCCCGTGCCCTCTGCAACTCCGGAGACTATTACGCCATGTATGTCATTGTACTGGACCTGCTTATGTACAATGAACCTCTGGAGAAGACACGAAGCGAGCGTCTGGAGAAGATCATGCTGGCCTCCGATTTCAGTGATCTCAGCGGCACGCCCGAAATGGTGCAGAAGCTCCAAGAGCGCATTCGATCACTGCAAGACATCAAGTCACACTTCCAGATCTATTCCAAGTACATGGACGAACGTGGCTGGGAGGACAGACTTCTCCTGGAGCGTGATTTGGCAGCATGCGAGGACGAGTTGTTCTTCATGATGAAGGCTATCACATCTTCGCAGCGCAGATACGAGACGGCATCCGAAAGCAACGCCTTGCTGAGATGGAGCATCACAGCTCGCGACACGGTCTGGCACATGCTTCGTGACAACAAGGAACCTCTGGTCGAATTGCAGCTCAAGGATGTGGAGTACGACCGTACCGATAACGCTGATGGTTCACATATCAACTTGATTCGGGTCGGCAAGGTATTCGGTTTCAACCTCTTGCCTGACGCCATGTACCCAGAGATCATCGCCCCGTACATTGGGGATGAGAAGAGCGCAGGCGAGCTGGGCAACCGGGAGATGATCCGAGTCTACTGGTACATGCTTGAAGCTATTGCCGGCATTCCTGTCATGGATCACTTCGAAGTCAACCTGTTCCCTATGAAGGTTCAGCTGGAACGAGAGGTCGGAAAGCGTATATTCGAATACATCTTCCCTGGCATTGACGGCGATGAGAAGCAAGCCAAGAACGACTCGCCCTTCATGCTCAAGCACACGCCCGCCGACGAGGAAGACGAAGACGATTCCTCCATGTCTGGATCTGGCCGTCTTACGGCTAGTGATAAGGATGGATTCAACACCAGGCCTGGCTCACTCGAGTTGCGTCTACACCCGACTTTGAACTCGGACTCCCCGTCCAAGTCGGTTGGTAGCACGCCTAAGAAGAATCTCTCAGTCAACACTGGAGAAGGCCACAGCTTCCGTCTGTTCCGTTCCGTGGGCACGGGAAAGACTATCGCCAAGAAGCCGTCATATGAATCTCTGAAATCAAATGCTCCTCGTCCCGGAATCGGCCGCACCTCGACGGGCTTTTCGTCCAAGGAAAGCTCGGTGGCGGGGGACAGCAAGAAGTCCCGTTTCGGCCTGCGCAAGGAGTCCAAAGCAGAGGAGAACAAGCCGTCCGACGACCTCACTAAGATGATGTCTCGCGCGAGCAGTTATATGACGTTCGCACACATCAAGATGCCCTCCGTGGTTCTCTGCCTCAGCTACAAGGGCAAGGATAACCGCAACGTGGAAGACGTGCATGACTTTGTGTTCCGCATGCCTGCAGTCGAGTGGCGCAATAAGACTTGGTCCAACCTCGACCTTGCCCTCGCGCTCAAGAAGGCCGTCATCAAAGCCTTGATCTCGCACACGGGCGCTATCATTGGCAACAAGTTCAAGCACCGCCCCAGCAACACCCAGGCCAGCAAGCTACGAGAGCTCGCCAGCGGGTCGTCCCTCATTGCACCGTCCTCCGCGTCACAGCATGACGCTGATAGCATCAACAACAGCGACGACTCCTCGAGCTTATATGGTAATTCTCCCGTCGACTACTCGCGCTCTCCACCAAGGTCCTTACACGGTAGTTCAGCTAGTAGCATCCCGATCCCGCGATCCACGAGTAGGAGTTCTAGCGTCGCGAGCTCGAGATCACGTCGAACGGGCGAATCGAGCATGCAAGGGCCGGCCGTTCCCAGCTTCCTGATGATGACGCCTCCCACGCCGTCAGACGGCCGAAACCCTCAAGGCTTGGGCATAGAACTCCTCCGCCCGTCGTCTAGAAGCAGTCTCGCGCCGGACTACCAGCCCGGCAACGGCACGATTAGATCTCTGTCTAGATCGGGAACGGGAGCGGAACCAGAGGGCCGTCGCAAGTCAGCAGGCAGCGGTTTCCTGCGGGACAAGCTCAATGCCCTCACGCACCGTAAGAGGGAGCCTAGCAAAGAGCCGAGTCGGCTGCAAAGAGAAGACACCCCAGAACCGGATGAAGAGGCCACCGCGTCTCCCGAGGAAAGCCCCAAGGCGGTGAAGAGGTTCGGGGGACTTGGTAGTCGGGTGAAGACCGGTTAGGATGGGTCTTTGTGAGTGGGAAGTATTATTCAACATGAAGCATTGGAGTCAAACAGGATAGGAAGGTTTTACAAAAAGAGCGAGAGCATACGTGCCGGATAGAACTGGGCCCCGTGGACATGGGAGGCTGCAAGATTCGTTCGCTATACCCGGCGTTTGGGAGGGTATTATATATCATTACATTACTACAACACCACGACGTCAACTGACGTTGATTCTTTTCTTTAATTTTCGACGAATGGGAGGGTGTTCAGCAGAGGATGAGAGAAAGATGGAGATCAGGACAAAGCGAGTCTTTTCAAGCCAGCGTTTTGCGTTCTGAAGTTTTGTACATATGGATTTGGTTTGAGGGATGCGAAGTTGTACCGTTTTTAGAAGTAGGGGAGCAATTCATGGTGGCGGAAGAATACAAAGTAGCCTTATGTTAAGCTTGTCGCCTTCGGGGAAGAGTATAAGTGGGCGGGGGG
>JAKMWS010000583.1:0-23335 GCA_025327135.1 Colletotrichum sp. SAR 10_71 | reverse complement strand
CCCCCCCCCCAAACCCCCCCCCACCCCCCCCACCCCCCCCCCCACCCCACCCCCCCCCACCCCTCCCCCCCCCCCCCCCCCCCCCCCCAAAAAAAAAAAAAAAAAAAAAAAAAAAAAAAGGGTTGACGGGTAGGCTAATGTGGCTAGGAAGGCATGGGTTCTTCCACCGAAGCTGACACCGATGTGCCAGCTTCCAAAGTGGCAAGTGGCTCGCAAATCGTTACAGGCGAGAGAAAGCAAGTCATGTAAAGTGAGCCATAGTTTGCGGTTAAAATCAAAACTGCCGCCGGCCACGTTGAATCGTTTGTCTCTACGGCATGCTGGCCTTTCTCTTGCTTTTTGGTGGCGGAGTCTTGGTTTCTGATCGGTGACCGGGCCGCTTCGGCTCAACAATTTGGTAAACGTAATATCCGTGAGCGTTATTCAGGATCTTTGCTGTTTCCGACAGTTGTCCAGCTGTCGTACTGTAGGCGTCGGTGGATATGGACGTCGAGTGGAGTGGCAGACGACAACGAGGGCAATCTGGAGTTGCCTGAGGCCAAACAACGGCTAAGGTAGCCTGGTCTTGAGCCGCGGGAGGCAAGCTCAAGGTACGGCCACGTCTCGCCGCATGTATCTGGGTACAAGCAATTAGCAGACAGCGACGTAAGCTGGCGGCTGGGGTCCTCCGGGGGGAACTGAAACGCACCCCTCCATCGTGCCGCCAGTCGGAGCAGTTCATTGGCCAGGTCTTAGCTTAGCCGCCTTGCAGCTGGGTCATGCAAGTGCTCAAGCCAACATCAACATCACACTCTAGTCCCTGTCGTATCTGCCCTCTTTGGCAGCCCAAGATTTAAGATGTCTGCAGGGTCTGGACGACGTGGGAACCGGGGGGAGGGGCGCAAGATGCGATGCTGATTGCTGTTGGATGCCATGCCATGCCATGCCATACATAGAGACCAGACCACTTCGTGGATACTGTCCCTTCATACCTTACACGAAATGCTGCTCGGAACACCCCGGTCCTGGTCACTGTAAGCTGCCGCATCCTTGGGATGCGAAGTACGATAGTCTTGCGCGGGGACCAGGCTTGTTGAGCTACCTGCGAGGATGATGCCGTTACTGCCAGATGTGCAGATGCTCTACACAAACATCCGGCACGTACTTCGATGCCAAGATGCGAGCTTTTAGGCTTGCTGGAAGGTATGGTTTGCTGTTGAAACACCGTCAAGTACATTTTTGGATCTTCATACCGTCGTCGAAATTTGACCTCTATCGCATGACCCGAGTGTGATATCTCGTGAAAGATAGATTGACCAACCTGCGGAGGCTCAGAAGGCTGCTGTGCAAGTCCCAGGCCTGTCGCTCGAGCCTTGTGTGAAAAAAAAAGAAGGAATAAAAAGAGATGATGGCCGACATTTGCGTGTGTCATCTCGACGTTGAGCTGATTCCCGCCCGCACCCTGTCGCAGTTTGTTTCGGCGCTCAGCATCCGATCGAGTAGAAATCCGCTGATGCGCCCAACCTTCTGAACTTCGGCCCACCCCGGGCGGTGCCTCGTCCCTTCGATAAGTTTTCCCACCAAGACCTCGCTTCTACTTCCTGGCTGGTGAGTTTTGTATCTGGAGCCAAGCAGCCATTGATTTCTGTCAAACTATGAATCCGCTTCAGGAAGGGTGCCCTGCATTGTTCGACCACAGCTCTTTCTTGCGATATCGCTGAAGGAGTCCGGCGTTGGTGCGGCGAGAATCAGCGAGAATCAGGACCGAAATCGACATGCTCATGATTAGGACGATTGCGTGAAGAATAAGCAGCGACTGGAGGGATGGGTTACATCAAGAATGGCGTGTCGTCGCTCTAGACGCCTCTGCGCGGCAAGAGAGACGCCGGCTGATCCTTGGAAAAGAACCTGATGACTCGGAAAGAGGACGGTCCAATGACAACAGCGGGACGGAACATTGACAACGTTGACGCCCGGCAGATGATCTCAGTTAGCTGCGTGCGCGACAGGAGGTACTGGTGCCCAGGAGAGAGCAAAGCCTCCGCCGTCGCTTCCGCCTCCGCCTCACGTCTCCCTAGATATGCGGTCCGACTGAGACACGCACAAAGGCGAGCAGGAGAGAAGAGAAGAAAAAACAACTCCGCGCCCGCAGGGCCCAGAAAAAAAAAAAAAAAAAAAAAAAAAAAAAAAAAAAAAAAAAAAAAAAAAGGCCCGGTGTACATGTGGGAAGGAGAAACCATCCGAAAGTCACCAAACCGTGTGCACAGTCAACGCGAACGTGGTCCTACTTTAACGAAATTGGTCAAAGTGTGACTGACAACAAACCTCAACCCAGATCTTATTAGAAGCTCGCTGGTTCCATATACAATCTTCCATGAGAAATCTTCGCCTAGGAACTTCCAAAATCACTTCCAAATTCTTAATTTCATCATGACACGTCGCGGAGTTGAGGTACAATCATTGAACAGCTTCGCCCAACGGAAACGCACCCATGAGGGACGCGTGGATGCTAACGCGGGCGAACATGTTCCGGTCAAAATCAACAAGACGCAATATGCCATCATTAACTCGTTAAGGGAAGCTGGCTCCTTTGTACCTGAAGCGGAAGTTTTGCCAGACACAGATCTTGCAGAGGTCCTTACCAATAGTGGGCTGGACAGCGCAGGCCTGCTTATTTTCAAGGCAGCCTTGGAGAAACGACTGTCGTTGCCATCGCCAATACCAATAACGGCGCTGATATCAGCCAAGACGGTGCGTGCTGTCGAGGTCGAAATCATGAAAACATCGATACAAAGCAATCGCGGGCTACTATTACCGTTCGCCACAGAGGGCTCAAAGACGCCGTTATTCCTTTTCCCGCCTGGAGGGGGCGAATTGAATTGCTGGATTGAGCTAATCCGCTATTTGCCCAACCGCCCCGTCTATGGCCTCCGGCTTCGTGGGCTTCAACCGGGCGAAACGGCATTCGAGAGCATTGACGAAATGGTAAGATCATACGTGCTGGAAATACGCCGAGTAAAACGCCGAGGACCATATGCGCTATTAGGAATGTGTTTTGGAGGCAATGTGGCGTACGAGGTGGCCAAGGAGCTTGAACACCAGGGAGAAGTTGTTGAATTCACTGGAGGCATTGACAACGCGCCGTACATCACCCAGATGAGCTTTGCCGCACTCCGATTTTTCATTATCGACTTACTCGCTACGCGGCGTCTGATCACTGCTGCCGAACAAGCTAGTTTGAAGCAAGAACTTCACGATGCCGACCCTGCAACATTTCCCAAATTCGTCATGCGCCGGTTTCGGACCCGACTCCAGACTGCGGGCATAACGCGTGGGAGGCTTGAGGCATGGTACCGTGTGTTCTCTGGCACGGCTCACATGGCAGATGGATATACCCCGGAAGGTAAAATTGAATCTTACACCTCATTTTGGGCCTGTCCGCTGCCTGAATGGGGCATATCACAAGAAGAATGGCAGGTGAGAATCAAGGGCTGGGAAGATCTGAGTCATCGAGCGGCTTTCCACTTCATTTCTGGCGGGCATTATACAGCGTTGTCCAAAGAGCATGTCGTCGGCTTCCAAAAGGTCCTTAACGCGGAACTTGAGTGCCGTGGATCTTGACCTAGCGCAATACAACAAACTGCCCCTTGTCCTTTTTGATATGTTGTTTCAAATGTGTCATTGAAAATGCAGTATCGTTTTCGTAGCCTTTATCCTACTGATACATGCTAGCTCTGGCGACAGCAGAGCAAACACGAGCAGAGGTCGAAGCCATCTTACCATCAAGCTCATCATACATGTCCCTTGCCTGCCGAGACAGTGTGTAATCTCTACCATCCGACTGCGACGATTCTCTCGGGTCGCCTGTACAGTTGTTGATTCTCTCTCTCAGATCTCGGATTACCCCGGCTTTGCGCGAAATTGCGGTCGTAACCAGGCGACGTGCTATCATGTTGCTGTCGTCTTCGCCTAGGGCAACGCGTCCGAGAACAAATTGCGAACTCCTAGCATCCTTGGTTCTGCCATCCGATCTTCTATCCAGTAGTTCGTTCATGATCTCAGGGGGCGTCTGTTTCCCCTCTCGATCTGCACGATGTGCATATGCTGTTTGGGCTGCCTCCAAAAGTAGCAGGATTGTTTCCAAAGTCGAGTGTATAGTGGCCATTACAGCCAAGTCGTCGTAGCAGCGCGAGCAGTCGCGTGTTTGTTGTATGAGACATGAGATATTCCAGTCCAAACTGATTATTTGTTCAAGGGTGAGAAAGCCCTCGTTCCGGGGTCGGTAGAATGCAATATTCAAGGCGCCCATGGTCTGATCAAAACGACAAGAGCAGCTGGAGTCTTTCGTACCCATGATGGCCACTTGATGTGAATGTTCTGCCAGAGGCTTGCCCACCGGATCAGCGTGAGGAGTTGCGGAGCAGTCCGCAGACATATACAAGATGTTGAACGGCTTTGGGAAGGAATCCTAGCGAAATGAAGAAATCAATCCTTGGGTCTTCGGAAGAGGCGTTTCATCATCAAGAAAGCGGTAGGGCGAGTCATGAATTCACCCTTTCCCCCATTTCTCCGTAAAGTTACAGCAAGCGTTCAGTCGGTGTCTCGCTAGGAGAGATTGCGCCAAAGCTTAAGAGGAGGTCGACGCGTGGCGGAGAAATTGCCTCGGATAGAACAATAGGGTTTTGAGAAAGCCCATATGTTGAAGACAACGCCATTCTCAACGCAGCGCATTAGTCGCGGAAATGCAAGCTCTAATCTAAATGTTTCCCCGGCCGCTACCTGCCATGCAGACTCAAGGAAGTCTAGACGGCAACTTTTCATCGACTGCACCTACGCCAGGGCTGCTGGATTGGCGAACGATTCGACGAGCGAACCACCAAAAGTAGAGTTACTGGTTGCGGTTTCGCCCCCCTGTTCCTGTATAACCTGTCATCCCTCTTCGGCGTCGGCATTTTGGATACTTTTTGTAATCGTATTCCGGCCTGGAGGGTGTTTTCATAAGAGCTGCTGAGACTGCTTGAAAACCAAAACTACAGACATAAGTCCTCCAGCACATCCTGAATTGTTACTCAGCTAGACATTCGAAATCACCCATGGAACAACAACCGGAGACAACGCTCAGTAGCTGCAAGGGCAACAATCGCGACGCGGACAACAGCACCTGCAGCGAAAGACTGCCAAGGTTCAGAGCCTCGTGCGACTCTTGTACTCGATCCAAGCTTAGATGCGACGGAGGCAAGCCATCCTGCGGTCGGTGTTCCGACCGGGACGAGTCCTGTGTCTACAGTCGCATAGGACGTGTGGGACGGCCTCCCCGTCTACCGGCCTCACAGCCGGGCCAAGCCCAATCTCATTGCACCGCAAGAAATAAAGCAAGTAGGAGTCACCGCCGTGCCACGATCAATGAGTTTCCAACCACCAAAGACCTTACGAATACTACCCAAGGGCCTTCTGGTCATTCTAAGGGGCGGCCGAAAGATAATCTCAAGACCGCCTGCTCAGATGACATCCGATCCCAGGAATCAACCCATGAGAGTAACGAAAACGACTGTATATCGGTACAGACAACCTTATTTCTAGATCCATGGCTTTCGTCGCACGGTGATGAAGATTCTCCAAGCGGAATTCAACATCTCCTGACGCCAATATCGGACGATTCCATGGCAGCTATGACCTCAGTAAGCGGCAACTTTCAAAATACTAAGCCGACGGGAATACATGGCGATTACATACAAGAGGAAGGCCTAGACTTTGATCCTTTTGATCTTCGAGTGATTACGCCAAGCTCTGCACCGGCAGGCACGACCCGTTTCCAAGACGAAGACTTGAAAATGATGGACCTCGGATTTGACGACATCATGGACCCCGACTTCGACATCGACATCGATTTCATATCCAGTAATGAATGTCTCGCACCTCAGTCACAATCACCTTCGACACAGCAAGGGATATGGAAGGGCGACGCGATGTCGGAAACCCCAGTCATTGGTGACCTTGAAAACATATGGAACCAGATTATGTCAGGCACATCGAAGCTGCAGCGGGTTATTGGCTCTATTGCGCCAGCATTGTCTCGTACATTTGGACCAGACAAGAAATGTTCTTGCCCAACCCTCATTGGCAGGCTCCAACTTCTGGCCATACACCCGCGATTGTCTCCCCAAAGACAGGCTGGACACCGTCGCTACGGCCACCATCGTCTTCGGCAATTGCCACTCGACTTACTAGTCTTTCTTGACGACGCCGTATACCAGACAGTTGTAACAGTTCGTTCATGCGGGGTGTGTGGAAACGCACCGAGGGCATTGCTTACACTTTGCCTCCACGTCGACTGGCTAGTCGATGTGCTGAAAGAGACGTTGGAGACGGGCCTACCTGGTCTTTCAACGCCGGCGTCAGTTTCAAGCACCCAGTCCCTAGTCCTGCCAGGAAAGCAAGGGACAGCATCTGGCATTGAAGAGCTCAGAGCTGACGGTGTGTCGGGACGGTCGAATGGAAAGGGCACTCTTGGAGGATATGGTGATCTGAACGACACACTTCCGTTGAGCCTGGGGTCTTTTCAACTAGAGGGAGAGCTCTGGAAAATATGCATTCGAGAGCTCTTGAAGGCCAGACTCAATCGTCTGTCGCTACTCTTAGAGGAGGTCTTTCATCATGAAGGAATCAGGGACCGCGTGAGGAACACGCTGAAAGATACGGACTACGATGCCCGATCCCCGCTCGACAAGGCTGTGAGAAGCCTAGCAGGAGATATTTACTCCAAGATCGAGTTTCTCTTTGGCATGCTAGAGCTTTGGCAAACTTGCTAGAATACCCTATGCCATAGTTGAATTACATTAGCGAAGAACTAAACTGCAACTTTGGATCAAGACTCTTCATGATATTCACAACACGAAGAATTCCTTCAGGAGTCAAGCTACACTGGGGACTTGATATTGTCCATCAGTCTTTCATCATGTGCTTAATGAGAAGGTTCAACAAGCAGTTCAGAACGGAAGAGTGGGCCGAGAAGTGACCTCCTTGCGTGGCACGATAGGCTCACGGAGAACGAAACGAGGGCGGCACCCCGCCCGCATGGTGGACCCTGAGCCAGGCATTCGGTGCTTGCAACATCTGCGACCCTGCAGCGGAGGCAGCATCCGGCCACAACAACCCTGTAGCTTAACGTACCGCACGTACCTTTCTGTTCGTAGACTCTCGTTAGATCTGCACAAAGCTGCAACAGGGACCTTATTGGCCAGGGTCCATGCAGCTGTGGGTGTCTCCTCTGCCCCATCCCGGTCTATGATTTTTGGTCCAGTCAGTTAAGCGTGCTGGGGGGTTTACAAGGAGGGTTTTCTGCGAATCGAACGCGAGTCTGCGGTATCCCATCGGCTGCCACATGACGCCAAAAGATACGACTCGGTTATGACCCCAACTTTACCCCAAATAAAGAGAAAGTGACTTTTGAAAAATAGGGTAAAAAGCATCCAGTGCCTTTCCTTATCGTAATTGGCTCACCTCCGCATGGGAGGTTTCCGCCGTCGTGTGGCAGCCGGCGGGAACAACACTGTTTAGGCAGCCTCTAGTTGCCTGGTGTACGAAAGTTCAAACCCTCGCGCATAAAGAGTGCCAAGAGACATTGCAACGGATGATAATGATAAGGTTTGGTGATGGAAAGACCATCAGTTCAATCGGATCACAAGAAAGTACCGAAATCACCGAGGAATCCAGGTTCATTCGGCGTATGCTTGCCAGGCGATCGACCATGACCCGACCGGACGAACTTTGTGATCTGGGCAATGCGGCCTTAAAATCCGATCTGATATTGGGAACAGAGCAATGGTTAGAGTCTGTGCTGCCCATGGAAGGTGCGAAATGATGAGGTGAAAACGAAGAGGAGTAGTCCGTAGTCTCGAAAGGGTTTGGGTCAGTGAACCGCTTAATAGACGGACAGTTTGGATGTCTGAGAACCTAGACGTAACGGCAGTATCCAACAAAATTTAGTTTAGCAAGAGTGCATGGGATATGCAGGAAGGATGAATCCTTCAAATGCATCCTGTCACATGGGCTGCAATCAAGGCGGGCTGTCATATGTACAAGCTAGAGCCTGCTCCACCAATCGACCAAATCTAGCGTATATCGTCGTTCGTGTGATATTTGATTCAAAACATAGTCTAGAAATTGCATGTATCCCGAACGAACATCAGACGTCGGTTTTCTTCTCTTGTCATCTATCTTCTACATTTTCAGGTAGTTCACCACATCACACACCCATAATTATAGAACGCCTTGCTAATACAAGCGAGGGAGGCTTATTGAGGCGAGGTGAATAAGCTCACTGATCAAGAATCGAAGCTCAAATACCACGTTGTTTACTGAGGATGCTATGTCCTACTATGTGATGCAGTAAAACATCTTTCACACGCGCGGACGAGTCGCAGCAGAAAAGCTGTTTGAAACCTCGCCTCACATGAACATCTCGTTTCCCGCCGAACAATCATCCTGGGATAGAAGGAGCGCCAGGAACAAAACCCCGACCATTAGTAACCTAGATCATCCGACCGAAGCTGATTTCCAAGCTGACAAATTAAAATAACGGCAAAGATCTTTTGGTGGGCAAAATTGCCTGCCCCACTTCTCTGAGATGTTAGTGCCGTGGATTTTATTCGCCGATACGAAGCAGCGCGGGAAATATACGCCATTTTCTCGGAACATAACGTTAAACAAGGAAGACAGAAACACGTTAGGATCCCTGGGAACATGAGAGCATGGGAGAACTTAGGCGACTGAATTAATCATGTAGCCTCTTCCAGAGAAAGATAGCATTTCGGAATTGGTGAAGTCTCTTGACATTTCAATAGCTGAACTGGCTTGAAACAGTTACATCGTTAGACCAACAACCGTACAGCACACCAGAGCTTGACAGCACGGTATTATGGCCTCTAAAATCTCTCTATCTGCGAAGCAGGGCACCATGAACTTGGCATGTCTTTCACCGATCGTTGGATCTGACTCCGACAGTGGCCTGGGAACGGATAGCAGCGCTGGACGGAGTCCGTTCCCCGAAAGCACATTGGCTCCATGGTCGCCAAGCATAATTCATGATGAGCCAGTCGCAGTGATTGGAATGGCGTGCCGCTTTTCCAAAGTCGAATCACCTTCCCAACTTTGGGATCTCGTCACGTCAGGTCGTACAGGACGGACAAAGATTCCAGAGAGAAGTTGGAATGCAGAAGCCTGGTACCATCCATCTAGGCAGCGGACGGGGCAGGTACGTCGTTGTGTGATTTCGCCCCAGCAACCCCAGGAAGGCTGGCGATGACTTTTGCCCCCTAAAACACCTATTTACTATTCGCAATGATCGCTCACTAGAGATATCCCCAGATCTGCACGACTTCAGGTCATTTTCTTGACGATATTTCAAGTTTCGATGCTCCATTCTTCTCAATCTCGGCCGATGAGGCCGCATCCATGGATCCAATGCAGCGTCTTGGTCTTGAGATTGGCTACGAGGCATTTGAAAACGGTCAGCCACCCACGTTATGCAAGCCCGGGGAAGGCCATCTAAGAATGACCTAGATATAATCTTGGTCATTGTGGCTAACTTCTACAGCCGGAATTCCGATGGAAAAGTTGGCACGAAGCACTACTGGAGTATATAGTGGCGTGATGACCAATGACTACCAGATGTTGGCAGAAGGGGACCCGTCTTCCTTAGGGACCAACTCTGCAGCTGGCACTGGACGGTCGATGCTATCAAACCGCATATCGTGGTTTTTTGATTTACGCGGACCTAGTCTCACGATCGACACTGCATGCTCGTCAACCTTGTATGCGTTGCACTTGGCTTGCCAGTCCATTAAAACGGGAGAATGCCATCAGGTGGGTGCACTTCCTTTTCCCCATTACGAACATAGCTGCAGATAACGGTCCAGCGCTAAACGTTTATAGGCATTAGTGACGGGACATAATCTTATTTTGAATCCGACTTTCTTTTCCCAACTTTCTGCAATGCACATGGTTAGCCCAGACGGAATCAGCCACTCGTTTGACTCCTCAGCAAACGGATATGGACGTGGAGAAGGCATGGCTGGTGTTGTAGTCAAGCGGCTTTCCACTGCAATTGCTGACGGCGATGTCATTCGGGCCGTGATCCGGGCCACGGGAGTTAACTCTGACGGCAAGACTCCTGGGATTACTGTCCCAAGTGAAGAAGCCCAAGCCGACCTGATCAGGGAAGTATACGAGAGATCAGGACTGGACATGGCTCAAACCTCCTATTTTGAAGGTAGAATAACCGTAACGGCCTTGTAAACCTTGTGAACGTTTGCTGATACTCCCCTAGCGCATGGAACTGGCACACCAAAGGGGGTATGTAAATGATGCATTCTGGTACCCATTTGAGCGGAAGAATCAGGGATACCCTCGACTGACGCTCGACTGGTAGGATCCAATCGAAATTCGTGCAATAGGTTTAACCATCGGTGCTGCTCGACGGGCTTCTGGAATGGGGCGGTTGGATGTTGGTAGTGTGAAGCCGAACATTGGCCATACTGAAGGCTGCGCTGGCTTGGCAGGCTTGATCAAAACCGTTCTTTGCCTCGAAGCTGGACTTATACCGCCAATCGCGGGTCTGCAACAAATCAATCCCGAGATAGCTGCCGAAAACCATCTAATCAACTTTCCAATGGCAACAAAATCGTGGCCCGGCAGTGGTCTCAGACGAGCAAGCGTCAACTCCTTTGGTTTTGGCGGCGCCAATGCCCACCTTGTACTGGATGATGCAAGATCGTACTTGAAGGAGATGCGAATCAAGGGAAGACACATCACAAAAAAGGCCGGATATCGCAATCAAGATTCAACCGATCAGTCATTCGACACATCGGAAAACATGAGGCAGCTTCTATTCGCGATATCGTCGTTCGATCGGCAGGGTCTTGGGCGCACTGCTCAATCTCTGGGAGAGTTTTTGAGTCAAAAGAAGCCTGTCCAGTTCGAATCACTCGCGCACACCTTGAACGTTCGACGGACATCACATCTATTCCGGAGTTTTGTCACTGCCAAGAGTCAAGAGGAGCTGGTCTCCAAGCTTCTGTCAGTGAACAAGGAGAAAGCGCAGCCTCTCAAAATCAGGTCGTCACGGAGCCGACGGCTAGTCTTTCTGTTCACTGGCCAAGGCGCACAACGCCCAGGAATGGCAAAAGAGCTCGTCAGGGAGTGCCCCACCTTCAGAAACAGTATTGCAACCAGCCAAACGTACTTGTCAAACTTGGGATGCAGGTGGGATTTGATCGACTTGTTAAAGAATGGCGACGCGGAAACCATAAGCGACCCAGAGTTCTCGCAACCTATGTGCACAGCAGTGCAAATTGCGCTTGTACATGTCCTTTGGTACTGGGGAGTCACAGCTGCAGCAGTTATTGGTCATTCTTCCGGTGAGATGGTAGCCGCATATGCTGCCGGCGGCGTGTCTCACGAGGAAGCTATGCGTGTTGCATACTACCGCGGGTTGTTATCAACCCAGGTCAGCCGCCGCCTCGGGAGATCAGGAGCAATGCTGGCGGTGGGTCTATCTGAGAAGAGCTGTCAAGAGTTCCTGCAACGCCACGATTTCGCAAACACTGTCACTGTTGCCTGCATCAACAGCCCGCAGGGTGTAACTCTTTCCGGAGACGCCCAATCGATCTCGCGAGTTGAGGCTAGTCTGAAGGACGCCGGTCACTTTGCGCGCTTGTTACGAACAGGCGGAGTGGCATATCATTCTCCCGACATGCAGATCGTTGGCGAAGACTTTTTGAAAGCTCTTGGCCCATTGAAGCTACGTCACAGGCCCCTAAGTGTGGCAATGTTCTCTTCGGTGACGGAGAGTCTGATATTGGATGCGGCAGAGCTCAATGCCAATTACTGGTACACAAACATGACTTCATCCGTGCGCTTTTCCGGGGCGTTGCACAATCTTTTATTGCATGAAGGTCAAGATGGTCTGTCACCAAGCATACACAACACCACGGTCCTCGAAATTGGTCCTTCCAAAACACTTGCGGGGCCTGTTGGTCAAATAATGGCTGCTGCTTTCGATTCTAAGATTACAACGGGTCTTTCATATTTGTCAATACTTTCGGCTGGGGAAGACTCAAGGGATACGTCACTAGCCGCGGCTGGAATGCTGTGGGCTATGGGACAAGCTGTGGATTTGGACAAAGTCAATAACCTGTCCTCCCGTTGCGACAAGCTGAAGCTGAACGAGCTTCCAATATTGCCGTCCTATCCCTGGAATCATTCAAGATCTTACTGGCATAAGACGTCTCCAAACTCCACAGCTCTAGGTGCGTTAACTGTACCTCGGGCAGACCTCCTTGGTGTTCCTACCGCACCACAGAATCCTTTTGAACCGTCATGGCAAAATGTTCTTCGCCAGGATGAGCTACCTTGGCTTGAGGACCACGCAGTCATGGGTGCCGTCCTATTTCCAGCTGCTGGTTACTTGGTAATTGCTATGGAAGCACTTCGCACTCTCGCTCGCAAGAAGAATTATCCGTTATACGGCGTTGAGCTCTTGGATGTCCAGTTTGAGACAGGCCTGACCCTGGAGGATCATGAGAGTGCTTTGGAGAGCACAAATCGTGGGCAAGGCATCAGATTGACCTTGAAACCACGTGCTATGGATGAGTGGGAATATGACTTCACCATATACGCTACTTCAAGCTCCCCCGAGGAATGGCGACGACTTGTGAGAGGCACCGTTGTGGGTATAAGAAACACGAATGTCCTACGTCAGAAAGAAGACGATTTCGAAACTTCATCGAGAGAAGCGGAGTGGCGCAGTGTCAAACGTCCTCAGCTCCTGGAAGTTCAGAGGTCATCAATTGACGTTGTTGATCCGGCAAACTTTTATACAAATCTCTCAGCGATTGGATTGAAGTATGGCCCGACTTTCCAAGGACTCAATGTGATCCGCTGTACGCCCGCAACGACAGCTTGTAGGGTTGGTAAAGCCTACGGCGAGCTTATGATTCCAGACACTCAGTCTACAATGCCTGGGGCCTATGAGTGTGAATATTTGATTCACCCTGCAACCCTCGATGGCATCTTTCAGTTGGTCTTTGCCGCGCTCAAGGCCATTTGTCCTGGGGGGATGAAAGACGCTGCTGTGCCCGTATCGCTTCGGAGAGCCTTCATTGCGTCATCAATGCCGAGAAGTGTCCACTCAAAGCTGATCGGTGTGGCCGACGCGGAGTATGACGGCGATGCGAAAGCAAGTCAATCAGCACCACGAGAAATCATTGGGAGCCTGGTGTTCTCCGACGGCACTTTAGAGGAGCCTGCAGTCATGATCGATGGCATCGTACTCCGCGAGTTACCGGTCGGTTCGGGATACGAGGCTGTCATGGACAGCAAGAGTGACGCTCGCGAAAACAGAATTGAGCGCACGGCCCAGTTCCTCTGGAAAGAGGATATTGATCAGGACTTCGACCTGTGGAAAGATTTGATATTGTCGAAAACAACCAGGTTGGATCGGTGCTCCTTCTTCTTGGATCGATTTTACCACAAACGACCGAATGCCAACGCCGTATGCGTTGGCAGCACGGAGCTGCATGAACGACTTCTTCACCCCGCAGTCAATTATTCTGGAACTAGACGGACACATCCTCTCAATCGCTGCACTTTGGTCACATCCCTAGAGAAATGGAGCGCAGTCATCGGAGTTTCCAGCTCATCAACTCTAGAGAACCCTACGACCGAGAAGTTTGATCTTATCCTGCTGGACGAGAACATGCTGGCGGAGGAAGACCTACACGACGACCCACAGAGAAGTTCAGACTGGTTCTTTAAAACCCTGAGTAAGGGTTGTGCTGCTGGTGCTTGGTTCGTCTTGCTCGGAGGCGACGAGAAGTCAGTTCTTCCAATGTCTCAGATCATGTCGGGGGTGGGGACTCGCTCAAAAATCAAAGGCATTCGCATATCCGAGGCGTCTGTGGATATATATTGTATTGGAGACGAGCCGGTTTCCATTCGTCCACGCATCAAAGCACTGCAAGAACAAGCACTTCAGGCTGATGACGTCGTCAAAGAAGGCTTCCGACACACCGATATCATCATTCTAGAGCAAGATTATAGCCGGAACACAAGGGCAGCATGCAACATTACAGCACCGCTGTTGAACCGACTGGCATCAACGGGGTTCCGCATCTCTCGTGCAACTCTAAGACAGGCAATAGCACTCCGCGACCAGTTCAAAGACAAGATGATTATCTCGTTGTTAGAGCTGGGACAGCCGTTCGTTTATGATTGGGGTCATCAGGACTTCGCAGACTTCCAACAATTGGTAGACTCGGCGTCACACATTCTCTGGCTTACAACAGGTGGTCTGCTGTGCCCTTATTCAGAAAGAAGCCTTCTTTATTCGCCAACCGTGGGGCTGCTAAGAGCGCTCAGAGCTGAGTACCCACAGTTGGTGTTGGTCCATTTGGATGTGTCAGAAGCCACATGTTCTGACACACCAGAAGCCATAGTGGAAGTCATCTCAGAGACGTTACGTTTGAGTAGAGTGAGAGAAGAAACCTCCTACAGCCTGGAAACCCACTTCGAAATCTACGAGTCTGAGTACATCGAACAGAGTGGCTGTCTCCTCATACCTAGGGTCATGGCACACGCAGAAGCCGATAACTACGTTTTATCGGAGACATCGAGCCAGGATGGAAATCCTCTCCTTCCAACCTTCCGGGGATCATTCAATCACCTGGAATCAGTGCGGCTTCAAAGTCCACATCTCTGGTCGCAGTCGATTGCTGAGTCTCGACTAGGGTACTGGGTTCTTCCGGAACGTGCCACTGAGAATATGAAAGAAAATAGTCCATTGATGGGCTTGCAAAAAAGAACCTCGGCAATAATCAGGGCGTCCCATTTCACTGTCAAACCTGGCACCTGCCCCAGACTGCAAATGGAGAATGGCTTTGAAGTCCCCATGGCGTTTCACACGCTGGGCGTCATCACGGGCTTGAACGAAGTTCATTCAAGTCGAACAGACTATCGCACTGGTGACTGGGTGCTGAACACTACCCCCCAACCAATCCAGCCTGAATCGATGCATGACGTCAGAAAGCTGGTAAAGCTGCCCAAGTCTGTTGCAAAGGCACCCGCAGCTGCTGCTTACTGGCTGGGACCGATTTCCACGGCATATCACGTTCTCTCAGTGATAGGAAGCGTCTCACAGGGTGACTATGTTGTCATAGACGTGGGAGAAAGCCAGGCGCTTGAACGGGCTTTCGCCATGGTAGCACATCACCTTCGTGCCAGAAAAGCACTTATAATCGGAAGAGGAAGACTCACAGAGCAAGTCGACAAAGATGCTCATTCAGATGGGCCGGAGGATGTCATTATTTCACGGATTTCTTGCCTTAACCGAGCTACGATTAGGTACTTGCAGTCTCTCGCGAATGGAGTGAAGGCTGTGGTCTCTACCACCAGAACGAAGGAGACCCTCGACATGTTGATAAGCACCTTGTCTTCCGATGGTTGTCTCATCCAACTTGACCCAAGAGAGCAGGAAGACTGCCTAGACAATCGATGCCCCAAAAGCTCTCAAATTTTCAAATTCGATCTCCAATTATGGGACCATTCTGCCTCAGAAGAGTATAGAATGGCTATCTCTAGAGTTTCGACTTGGGTTGAGACCGGCACCCTCACGCTGCCCGACGCATTGAGACAAGCATCAACCAGCAACGCTAATGACCTTGCAATGATTTTCGAGTCTACCACACACGGTACAGAACAAGAAGATGCCAAGATTGCCGTCTCGTTAGGACATTCAGATGAGGTTCTGATGCACAGGAAGATGCCAGCATCACCACCTGGAAAAGTCGACAATGCAACGATGCTGGATAGTAACGCAACCTATATTATTTCAGGTGGGCTTGGGTCTCTGGGGCTGCACATGGCCAACATGCTTTATGAATTGGGGGCAAGACATTTGATGCTTCTCTCTAGGTCTGGAAAAGCGAATTCATCTGACATACTGGCTGCACTGATGAACCTGGAGAGAAACGGTTGCAATGTCGACGTTGTTGCATGCGACATCACCTCTATGGAGGACATGAAACGACTGGGATCGAAATTCAGCGAAGAGTCAAGACCACGCCTCAAAGGAATTATCCAGTCTGCAATGGTCCTCGCAGACAGCACGTTTGCGAATATGACATTTGAGAACTGGCAGAAAGCTACAGCTCCCAAAGTCCAGGGAAGCTGGAATCTCCACAACCTTCAGCGTTTTATGACCGAAGGAAGTTCTTCATCCGAAAATGACGTTGAGGACCTGGACTTCTTCATCTTGCTCTCTTCTGTCTCGGGCGTCATCGGGAACAGCGCTCAGGGAAACTACTGCGCCGGAAACACATTTGAAGACGTCCTCGCTCACCACCGCCGTGCCAATGGAATGGCTGCAGTAAGTCTCAATATAGGGCTTGTTTCGGACTCTAATCACTTTGGAACGGGAACTATGTCATCTTTCAAAAACATCGACGAATATCTACGCGTTTTTGGACACCTGGCTCCTGTTGTGGTCAGCACTGCTGAGGTGCTAGCAAGCGTCAAGATGGCCATTGCTGCATCTAATAAGCAGAATACGGCGTTGACGTCTTGTCCGCTCCAGATTCCCCCACAATTGGTAGTGGGAATATCGTCCCGAATCAGGCGATCGAGAGAGCTTTTGAACTATTGGTCTTTGGATCGTAAATTCGACCATCGAGCTGCATGGGGAGACGATGCGGGGTGGGAAGGTGATCTGGCCCCGAAAGCGAGCTTGCTAAGAGCCAACGAGGCCCTTCCTTTGGCACAGGACTTGAGCTCGGGTAGGCTTGTGGTAGAGGACCTTTTGAAAGCAAAACTTGCTCAAGCTATGACGCTAGATGTTGAAGGAGTGGACGAGGAGAAGAGTTTGGGATCTTATGGGAGTAAGTTCCATCCGAGGCGCCAGCTCCCACCACTAGCGATCTTTACCACTGCTAACAATTATCACAGTCGATTCTCTGAAGGCAACGGAGATGAGGAATTGGATCAACCGGGAATTCCATGTCGATCTTTCTATTTTCGAGATCCTCGCACCAACTCCAATTGCAAAGCTTGCAATGAGGATTCTTAAAGCATGCGACTTAGTAAACCATGATGCACTGGGATCATAAGGAGGAAAGCTGGCCTGTATGTCATTGTGCCTTTTTTTGGTTAGGTTTCCTTTCTCCTCTGCTTCTCACTTCTTTTCTGGATCGGCAGGCAAGTATTCTTCATGGATGACTGCAGGGCACTCGTTCGTTGAGGGGTCTATTGGAACATTACCAAGCCGGTAGCGTACCTAGTGAGTACCTTGACGGACATTTAAAGAAGACATCTTGATCTCATACATTTCAAGTGGCATGACATCCCCTCGTGATATATTGACATCTATCACTAGTTGTGCTGTAGTAAACAGCTCAGTTGCGGAATAGTCGATTGCTATTTAGAATACCTCAGCGGCATAGTCTTGCTGTCACACAGTCTTCCACTAGTGGTTTCCATTCCGTGTGATTTGGTGCCCATCCCATATTCCTCAGTCTATCAGCTCGACATTGCGCACTAACGCCCCAAAGTCCCGGGAGTTCAGGCATAAGCTCGGCAAACTGGGGATATTGAAGTGACTCGCACTCCATGCCTCTGGAAATTCCATTATCTGCCCCATTCACGGCAGATTGAGCCGATTGAATAGTGCCCCCCGCGTGACGTGCTAAATCTCCCATCTCGAGTTGCCCTGCCTCGACGAAGAAGTATCCACCCAGGCTTTGTCTCGACTCATCTCTTTTCCATCGATCGACAATGAAATAAACAGCCGACGCCAGGTCTTGAGGAGATCCCCAGCTCCAAGTGTTGCGCCCATTTCCCATCATAAATGGACATCTGTCTTGACGACATAGGACAGCATCAACGTAGTTGTGCACGAAACCCCTCGTTCGCACTGGCCCTGTTCCATTTCCCACGGCGAACGGAAGACCCATAATCACTGCAGTGATATCTCCTTCGCCCTCTGCGGCGACAAGTTGAAGAAAAGCTCGTTCTTGTGCCACGTGCCAATGGTGAGTAGGGAGTGCCATAATTGTGTCGAGATCCGCGACATCGCTCATTGATCTTCCATTGGGAGGCTCTCCCAGTCGAAGATTCTTAGGATCTGCCAGAGAGATGATAGCACTCAGCATGATGAAGAGGGTTGGGCGCCGACCCACATCATGCTGCTCATCATGTCCATCTCCAGCCTTTGTCGCGGCAAGACCGGCTAGAAGAGATTTGACGCCCTCCTGGGTGTTTCGTGCAGCGTATATAATAATGTCTGACACCGTTGCAGCGTCATAGAGAAGCTTCTCATTACTCAGGTCGCCGAGTAGTGTATGGACTTCCGGATATGAACTTGTAATGGTTTCGACAGCTGAAGGCGATCGCACAAGTGCAGAGACCCGAAGGGTGGCAGCATTTGATACAGACCTCAGGTGAGAAAGAATCGAGCCACCTATGTAACCGGACGCACCGATAAGGAGGATTCTGACGGGGACTGGCTGGGCAGGCATCACGAGTATTTTTCCCTGGCTATTGCTGTGGCTGTGGCTGTGACGGGTTAGAGACCAGTCTTTCTTTCAAGGCGTGGATTACTACTTGAAAGGAAACGGTGAATCTTACTTAAGATCCTGCAATAATTACATTAGGCTCAGACAGCCTCCACGAGACATCTACCTGTACGAGTTTGTTTGATGAGTCCATCACGGGCGCTTTCGGGTAATTGATTCTCATTGAAACATATAATGTAGTAGCTTATACATGTATTACATCGCGGCATTATTTTGTCGGTAAACAGTGCAAACGGTGTAAAGTTCAGGCGAATTTCCGCCGCGGTGACACCGCAAATGCCCGAGCTCACCAGAGGTCTATCGGGTAATTGTCGTGACAAAATTCGCTTCGAGGCTATTGATCCGAAAAACGACCGACGGTGCTCCTTGACTTTCGACCCAGATGGCGCGGACGTAACAGTTGTGTCCAACTAATTGGATATGTTACGGTTCAAGGAGCCTTTGTCATGAAATTCCAGCAATAACGGTTTTGGCATGTCAATTCGAACATCGCAACTCACTTTAGTTCCGGACCCCAATCAAGACCGCCACCACGCAAACCCACACACGCTAATGTCTACACCAATGCCTAGCAGTATCTCAGCTGCTCTGAGGCAAACTGGACATGTTCAGTTGGGCCACATCGACTACCAGGCAACACTGAAGATTGTTGCCTTACTCATTGTTATCTACTGGTGCCTTGTATGGATCTACCGCATCACTCTCCACCCCCTGGCTCATTACCCGGGCCCGAAGCTCTGGGCAACCACTTGTCTTGTGCAGACATTCTACGCTTTGCGTGGGGAGTTTGCATTCAAGGTCGCAGATTTACATACCAAGTATGGCCCCGTCGTTCGTCTGGGGCCGTCTGCGGTATCTTACATTGATGAAAAAGCCTGGGAGGATATCCATGGTCGACACGATGGGCGGAAACAATTGAAAAAGGCCAAGGAATTCGTGCCGACAAGCCCTCCGAACGGAGCCCAAGGGCTGGTATTTGTCAAGGATGACAATGCTCATGGACGGCTGAGGCGAAACTTTTCACACGGATTCTCCGACAAGGCTCTGCGTGACCAAGAGGATATCATAGGAGGATATTTCGAAAAGCTTGTCGCAAGAATTCGGCGGTCAAGTGATGATCACGAGCCAATCAATATGATGAGGTGGTATCAACTTACCACATTCGATATTGTTGGAGATCTCACGTATGGCGAAGATATCGGCTGCATGAACGATGATGCGCACGACCTTCACGTAAGTCAAGTTCCACGGTTTCTGGTGGAATGCTTACTTATTAACGACAGAAATGGATTGAGAATTTGTATTATATTGTGAAAGCTATGTTCCTTCTCGGATTCATGCGAGATTTCTTCCGTCTTGACAAGCTGTTGCTCATCGTCATGACTTCTGATAAACTGCCGTTGAAGAAGAACAAACATCGACTTATGCTCATCGAAAAGCTGAACCGTCGGCTGGAGCGGAAAGAACCACGCAGCGATTTCATGGAGCATGTCATTCGCAATCTCAATACCCCGACGGGCATCACCTATGATGAGATGCTCATGACATCGTCCAATCTCCTCATGGCGGGTGCCGAGACAACAGCAATGACATTATCCGGTGCGACGTATCTACTTTGCAAGAATAAGCATGCGCTTGAAACTGTCACTGCAGAGGCCCGAGAAGCATTTGGGGCCGATCCAGCAAGGATCGCAATGACCACCACTACTGATCGTCACCTCCCTTACCTCCATGGCGTTATCGAAGAAACGCTTCGTTTGTTTCCCCCAGTTCCAACAACACTCCCACGCGCCACTCCGCCTGAAGGTCATTTCATCTGCGGGAATTTCGTTCCAGGGAATACGCAGGTATTCGTAAATCAACTGGCGGCATATCGGTGGCCGGAGCATTTCGCAGAATCTGTATCATTCAGGCCAGAGAGGTGGAATGTCCAAAACAAGGAACCAAAGTACGAGCATGATGCAAAGGGCGTTTTTAAGCCGTTCTCCACTGGACCACGGAACTGCATAGGGAGACATTTGGCGTATGCTGAAGTTCGTACACTGCTCGCTAAGATTCTTGTGGAGTTTGATTTGGAACTGATGTCAGAGAGTATTGATTGGATGCAAAGTTTGAAGATTTACGGTGTTTGGGAGAAACGACCACTAATGATACGGTTCAAGCCTGTGACTCATAGGCCGTTAAAATGACGTTGGGCAAGAAAACAATCAGATTCATGCATATTAAGCAACTCGAGTTCCTCTGATAGATGATAAATAATAAATTGCACGTAAGGCTTGCTAGCGACGAGGGCTGTGGTCCAGAAAGCAGAAACTTGCATGTTTTTGATGCGGCTAGGGAGTGCAGCGCTTGCGTTGCTAATGCTATCGAGTCTCTCAAATCCGCAATCTGAGCTGGAACAATAAACAGTTCACCTCATGACACGATGGTGTTTGTGGTAAAATTAAACGAGCGACGCAAACCTGTTTGTGAATGAACGTTGACGCGCGACATAGAGTAATATGAGTCTAAACGGCGCTACTTGATTAACACGGTACTGCCTATTGAAGGCTTCATCAATCCCGTCATCGCTCATCCTTCACATCCAACATTGAAGTGACACTGTTTAGGCTTGTGTTTGCAATTTCGAGCTGTTCTCTACCGAAAGGACTATTCAAACCTGGGATAAAACAACTTTGCAGAGATCTCTGACACTCTCGCCGTTCAAGATACTCAAGACAGGCACAGTCACCTCCAACTCCTTGAAAAACCACGCTCTTAGATCAACGGCAACCAGTGAATCAATGCCAAGATCCATCAGGGGTACATCTGCGCGCAGTGACGAGCTTGAAAGCTGCATTGTGTCTTGTATCTGCGCAGAGAAGCAGCTGCTCAAGGTCGCCAGTCGCTCCTCGTCAGTGGTCGTTTTCGATAACTTCTCGCGTACATTCTTGGCCATGTCGGAGGTGCCGCCCGCAGACCCACCCGCGGCCCGATCATCAAATTTCTGACCCGCCCGTGCTGTGAAATGCCCGAACCTAGGATCTTTGTGCCATGCTGCCGATACAGGAGGCTGATCGATTGCGACAGCAGTTTCGGACCCGAGACCAACAATCACGTCACCAGTAGCGGATGCGTTTGGTGGCCCTCTCAGAATGGCCTCATGGAAGGCATCCAAGACATCTCCTTCTCCGATGGCTAGAGTGTTGAATCCACGTAGGTTCGCGTGAACTGTCTGCAGGCTTGATGCTCCTGCATTAGCGAAATAGCCAACGCCGAAAACTGTTGAGAGATCGACAGTCGATGCAGCTAACCCTCTAGCGCGGCGACCGGCGACAACAGCGCGTCCATACATATTGCCAGCGCAGTAGTTGGACTGGCCTCTGATTCCAACGATCGCGGACATGCTGGACATGAAGATGAAAAAGTCCAAGTCGGTCTCGTGGTAGTATTGCTCAACCAAGTAAGTTCCTCTGACCTTTGGGGCCATTGTTGCCTGAAGTGTCTGGAACGACATGTTTTCTAACAAAGTGTCGTTGAGAACCATGGCCCCGAAAACGACTCCTGCCACAGGGTACATAGAGTCTCGAATGCGATCACAAACGTCTTTAACTGAGTGGGCGTCGGTGACATCCATAGAGAAAGAACGCACGTCGGTTGCTCCCAGACTCTCCATTTCTTCAAGCCACACTTTTGGAATATTGGGCGCTCGACTTGCAAGTGCCACAGATCGCGCACCGTTCTGAATCATCCACTTCGCAACCGACAACCCTAGATCGCTTGTGATTCCAGCAAAGAGGTACGTTTTCTTGGGACTGAAAAGACATGCTGGATTGGGAAGAAGCGCACTACTGAGTTGGCCCGTAGGACTTTCGTCTCCTCCAGCCAGAGACCAGTCCAAAATTTGCGGATCTTTGGCCAGTAGGTAGATGGTCGCGTCGGAAACTGCCACGCGCTTTGGCGCTTTCAACTGACAGATGTCGTCCGATGAAGTCTGCAGATGAAGCTGCACAATTCGGGAGGCCAAGGATATACTCTGGTCAACGATGGAACATGGTTGATCAGAATTCATATCCGTCCACATTGTACCAATTGCAGGTTTTGACTTCAGCCGGGGCAAATTGTCGTCGACGGGTTGTGCTTCTAAAATTTCGAACCATCCATTCGGAAGGAGAAAGTGAGGTTTATCTGAGTTGACTCCGGAAGCGACATCTGGGTCTCGGATGGATGTCCAATCGACATAGATACCGGATGTATGTCTGCGGAGCTGGGACCTCAGTCGTTGAGTTGAAACACATGGGTGAATGTAAGAGGCGATTCCACAACGTCCGGGTAGTACCCTTGCCATTTTTTCCCGTGCGGTAACCACGTACAGCCTCATGTCATGTTCCTGAGCAAGTTCTGAAATTGCAACCTCGAAAGCGTAATTGGGCTCGACGATCATTATCGCTGCTGAACCAGGGAATGCCTCCACCGCCAGTCGGCACAACGTGCGTGCCGCGATGGTGTCTCTTAGAACCGACAGAAACACGACGTCTTGATCGATTATTGTGAAGGGTTCAAGGCCTTCATATCGAAGAGGAATTTTCAAAGCACATTCCGAGCTGTGAAGGTGTTTTTTCGGACGCCTAGGGGTAAGGATGATGGATTTCTTAGGGTTAGGGTTAGGGTTAGGGTTAGGGTTAGGGTTAGGGTTAGGGTTAGGGTTAGGGTTAGGGTTAGGGTTAGGGTTAGTTATCGGTATAGGAAAAGTA
>JAKMWS010000582.1:0-23366 GCA_025327135.1 Colletotrichum sp. SAR 10_71 | reverse complement strand
GTTTTAACCTCTTTTCCAACACCGAGCTCTTCGGTTGTTTAATTGTTGTTTTTGTTTCCACCGCCCCCCCCCCCCCCCCGCAAAAAGACTACGGCAAAATTCACCCCATACGCGGGCATAATTCTAGAAACACTATATAGGTACTTTGACCTGTACCCTCTACTAATTAAGGAAAACAGTATAGAAGCTCTATACGTTCCTGCTAGCAGGCAAACCCTCGCACAAAGTCGAACGCGCGCCCTGGCCGAATAGACCGGCGGAACAGCAACGGCGCCGGCCGCGCGGAGACTGAAATATTGCCCGATTCCGAAGAGGAGCTGCGGCGGAAGTGGGTTGACTTTGAGACCATCAAAAGTCCCGAAGCGCATCTTGGACTCACATGACGACATCCATCCCACTGCTCCGAGTGACTTCGGCCTCTAATACGATTCCCTGTTGGAAAACAGCGATGATACAAAGCTGTCCACGATCGAGTAATCGATGAGGACCCAGTAAGACGCTTCGAGCGCCAAACATCGCGCCGTTTTTTACGACACCAAATGAGACAGAAACGAAGAAGACAGAGCAACGATAAAAGGTTATTACACTGACGGAGCAGGCTCGGAGCGTTGCTGTTGAAGGAGTGGCTCCAAAAAGACATAGGATAATGCTGACACTCTCCTCCTCGGCCTGTGCGTCGTGGATGAAGTCATGTCTGGCCTCCTCCACCGCATCATCCAACAAATTGTGCTGCTCCAGGCCATGATCTTTCCTGCCTGGCATGGTGAGGGTTTGAGGGCAGAAGACCCATTCTCACAAGGATTCGCCAGGTGGCCCTGCTGGATTCAGGCCGGGCCGAAAGATCTTCGGGAGGAAAAGGCCAGCGGAGCGGAATTTGTGAAGCAAGCGAGGATAGGGCTATCAACAAGCAAGAAAAGACGAGGTTGTTTGAAGCAATGGCCGAGACGGTCAGTGTTAGCACGCGCGGCTCCAGCTTCTATGAGAGCACAAAGCCCCATCCCCCAAGAAGGGGAGCATCAATATCTACCGCAGAAGGCGTTCCTAGAAAGACCGCCTCCAAGCCCGTCAAAACGCCCGCTAAAGACCTTCTCCGATTCATGGTCAATCTAGAATTGCAGAGTGGCCAGAGAAGATTGATTTCTGCGATGTTCTGAGGTCGCTCATCACCTGAAGTCGGCAGGAAATTATGGCTATTCCCACTCCCATTTTGAGCTGCTGCGGGGTCTGAGGAAGAGGAATACCAGCGAACAACGATGAATAGTCCCACTGACATGACGAAGGCAAAGAATTGTGAACGAACGTCTGCCCATTCTTTCAACATCGGCTCACCCTCTTCATTTTCTTCGCTGCCTGCATTACCTGAAAATTGATGGGCCAATCGACGATACCGAAAAAGATACGCCGAATTGAGTAAGAAATGCAGCCTCCGTCTCTGCAAGTCTTTCGAAATCCTCTCGCTCGACAAACATGGCTGAGAACAGCTCTTGAACGGCGGCTGAGGCGGCACATCTGTTAATCTACGACGCAAATGTCACAAAGGGGACTCATAGGGAACGGAAACCCCTAGTAGAACAAAAGTGCCAAAATCCCCAGCATCAAGAGCAAGAGTCGGTAGAACGTAGGCAGCGCCCATGTCGATATGGTTGGATTGTTCATTCCGATTCCTCGATTTTACGAGACCCAAAGTTGAAGCATGTTTCAGCAGTCTGGAAACTCGCCAGCGACTCAATTACAATGGTATGTTGAAGTCAGGTTACCCAGAGCGTGACTGACAGTCTACCATATGTCCCGCGAGACAGGCTTATCATTGAAACTGATAGCTCAAAGAAATACCCGTGGCGCACGACCTGCTGCCATTGGTCTTTACCACACGCAGGTGGCAGTAACGTCACTCTTGATGCATCATGGAGGAGCTCTACCACGAGCAAGTCCGTGTTCTCGGTGCCGATTCGCCTCCCCTGAATTGCGAGGACCTTGCGAGGCTGCCCCCTGACCAGGCCATCATCAAGGAGACTCTGCTCCTGCACGCTCCTATCTACTGCATCATCGCGTCGCTAAGTTTCCCAGGCCGTCATCCCGCGCGAGCACGGGTGCGCGGTCTGCAACATTTTACACGAACATGATGCCTTGCATGACGCACCGGTCTTACGGTGACATGCTGGGCGACAAGTTCTCGGTCACGAAACCCGAAGACCTCCCAAGACAACAAAACCTTGAGATGAAAGGAACAACCACACGATGCAAGCATATCTCCATGGCATTGCGCAGTCCTCAACCGTCGACTTTGCCATTCGCAGGAGCAATGGCGCTGTCTGATTTTATATTCAGAACATTGTATCTGTGGCGGGAAAGTCAGCAATTCGCTATAGAGAGTAGTCATCACGATACTCGCGTAGAATTTAGCGGAGATTCTTTCTGAGACGACATGATTGCTGGGGCAGGCTGTGGCGAAGCTGGAAGGAAGTGTCGCCGGAAGCCATAGACAAGAGGCATGGGGACGAATGTCATAGATATTTGATGCGACAGAATCCAAGATGGGGATGCTGAGACGATGTATGCCGCAGATTGAGGGCAACTATCACATTTTCATGCTCAGAACGCTCTTCAATTCTGTTGAGAACCAGTCCGACATGATATAACGGGCAGTTCGTATGTTTACATCATGAAGGAATTTCATCTGTTTACTTGGATCTCGACCTTGAATATGAAGGTTGCTGTTTCTGGAGAAAGTGGCATTGATAAGTACCATGCTGAGGCGTTTCAAAACCATGATTACAATGTAGCGTCTTACAGTCGCTCTTCCTTTGAGTTCTGTGTCTCGTCAAGCTCGCTGTTAGCTGTTCCTTGCTCCACCACTGCGCACATAGCGCTGAATAAGATGAGGACGCTGACCAAGCCAGGGCGTGAAATTGTGGCGCGCCAGGCAATGGGCTCTGAGTATTGAGGTGGTAATAGGCGAAAGAATAGCCAGCATTGTCGTCGGACGTCTTGCTACGGGTGGTAAGCCAGACTACTGGGAGATTTGTGATCCCAGACTACTGGAAGATCTGTGATCCCAGACTTCACGCATCTGGCCGCGGCTATGGGCAACTTCAGCCTCCCAGCGCGTGATAGCAACCTGCTGGCACACTACGACACCTCCGAGCAGACTGTTTGGAATCATGTCACCGATGTCAGCATTCCTTCTGGGAACGCCTCCGTCATCGCTACTGTTGCATTACCTCAGTTGACTAATCTTTTGTTCCTATATGTCTGAGTCTTCGCGCCGGCGGCGAGCTTCTCCTTCGGCTCAATCTGTCTAAATCTATTTAGCATCGGTGTAGGATTGATGAGACCTTGAGTCTTCATTACCACGGCATCGACAGCCTGGCAATAGTAGTCCAGAGCAACTTGGTTGTTGAGCCAGCCGCAAATCCCGTCTTTCTCTCACATGTCTATGCCGTTGATTCCGCCAGAGATCTCTGCCTACGCCCCCTGCTTCTGGTGCCAGGCTCCAAGCAAGCTTTCAACAGCTTAACGGGAACCAACCCGACACAGATCATTTCAACAATCAGTCAGCTCCTCACGACTATGATGCAGTCGACTTCAACCCCTGGTCAAATCGACGCTTCTTTCAGTGATTCCATCAAGCATTCCAGGGCCAAGTCTCGTATTATACAAATCCGCACTTATCAATTTATGATTGGGATACCGGGACTCGGGACCGGGGCTCATGCTTCTTCATCCGCATCTTCCTCATCCCCATCCCTTCTCCATCCAGGACTCCAGATCCGGACCCCAGATCCGGACCACAGTGACGCCGAACGACCAAGCCGTCTGGGTCGCAGGCACGGAGGTAGAATACCACTACCACGACGCTTGCCTTCTGATTCATCAGCCGAAGCCCAACCGAGATACTCATTAGCGATCCAGGATATCATGCGTTAGAGGCTTAGTATAAAGCAGCCACTTCATTAAGTCCTGCTGAAGGAATCGTTATAAATAGAAATGCTGCTAAGAGAAGTCCTGTGTACAAGGCAACAAATCATGATAACAGAAGCATGGTGTTGTTTTGAAAATTAGCATTGTAGTTGGATATCCGGTACCAATAAGGGGGCCTCTCTCCAGTGCAAATGCTCAAGAGTCTTAAAAGGCGGCAACAGGACTCGGAGAGAACTGTAGTCAGGTGTCTTAATCTTCTCAGGCGTTTTCAAA
The DNA here is from genome assembly GCA_025327135.1 of Colletotrichum sp. SAR 10_71. Taxonomy (NCBI): domain Eukaryota; kingdom Fungi; phylum Ascomycota; class Sordariomycetes; order Glomerellales; family Glomerellaceae; genus Colletotrichum; species Colletotrichum sp. SAR 10_71. The sequence continues at coordinate 19,172 of JAKMWS010000582.1, read as the reverse complement.
CGCGGATTGGGCCTGAATGCTTGATCAGCCTTGGAACACCAAAAGACATGGTGTAGAATAGCTCGGCTATAAGTCCTTTCTCGCCATCGCCGTCATCGTCGTTTTTGAAGACCGCGGAGATAAATTTGACACTACGGAAACCGCGGTTCGAAGAAGGGATGGAGTTTCAGAGGTGGAAAGCCGTCAAAAGTGCGCATATTACCAGTGCTGCGAAGAAGTTGCTTTCCAATCCATCTTCGTGAGCGTGAATTCCGATATTCACAACGTTTCAGGTCAACCTAACTAAGATCACCTGTTTCATAACCATGTAGTTCAAGATCCCGCCATGCTTAGCTCAATAGGAACGGTCAATCGTTGCAATATCGGAGAACTTTCTGTTCAACATGAATCATTCGGCGCCAAAGGCCCGAGATCTTAGCCCAACAATTCCATCCGGCAATTGAATGCTTTTGCGCCTCTTCTACAAGCCCTCACGTCTTCAAAAACAAAAGGCACCCCAACAACGACATGGATAAAGAACAGCAGAGTCATTACACACGTCTTGGGCATGTCGGACTGGAGACTTTCGCATCCATCCAGCACATACATCAACACATATATAGGTGCTTCCTAACTGCGTGTAACATTGCAGCGAGTAAGGGCGGGCTTCCTTTGATAAGTTTATTTTCTAAGTGCTAGAACGCGTTTAAATCTACCTACCAGCAAGCTGACGAAAAAGTATGGTGACCGTGGTAACCAGTCATCAATTAAAGTGGCCAGATGCGTAGAAACCCAGGTCATAGACAGTTAACAGGGCTTCTCAATTTGGTTTCTGAGTAGCCCCAGGCGCAAAGCTTCCTTGTCATGCTATAGCCAGCCGGTCTCATGGAATGAGAACGAACAACATCGGAATTGAAGTATGGTTTCCTTATTCAACGGCATAATCACCTGTCATTGTCGAGCTTCTAATTGACGACGTCGGCATTTTGAAAGGCGGTATCTCGAACAATACGCAGGCCAGCAAGAAAGTTGGTTTTACCAGACCGCTATTTATCGCAATAGGCCGTTCACCTGTTGACACTGGACTTCTTCATATTATTATGAAGCCAGCAACGACGACACACAGGGATTGATTTGATCGCTGAGAATCATTCAGCAGCGCAAGGTTTCGCAACAACTAATAGGGAGGGCTTAGACGGGTGAAACCATCTTGAAAAGGTGGTCTGCCAGACGCTTGGTCGAGCGCCATAGTAGAAAGCAGGGCGGGCCTTCAATTCAAACACTGGCCGGAGCTCAAATTTGAGCGTCAAATTCTTCCGCGGACTAATAGCTCCTGATCTTAACCCCAATAGAGTGCAAGTTAACCACGAATCGACTCATGGTGACGCCATCGCAAGTTTGTAACATCGCTGGTCTGATAAAGCAAAAATCGTTCAAGTTCAAGGTTAGGCTTTGGAACTATCCCCTTAAAAAGAACAGTGCCAGCAGCAGTGACAGGCAGGACGATGGAGGAGTTCGGAGCATAAAGGACCTCCAAGACTGTGGCTGTGAGAACCCACGGAAAAGTAGTTCGTAACCAAACCCAACTCACAACTTCTTCAAACATACAAGACCCAGCCGCCTGAAGTACTGGGTGTCTCACATTGATGGGAGATGGCGGATGGCTGTGCTTCAATTGTACTGCAATTACTGGGTAGCTGCAGTGCGGATGCAATCGCTATGGAAGCCGGAAGACTGTCGCCCTTACCAGGGAGCTAAGGTAGCGAAAGAAAAGCCAGAACGCTCCAGTGACGTAGTGTTCTGGCGGGAAAAAAGCCAGAACGCCCCACTATTAGATAATCATCAAGTGCTAGCGCTATTCAGCAGGGACCTCTGGACGGAGGGAAGGAGTGTCTCGATGAATCTGAACCAAGTCTCTTTGAACGGCGCCGTGACCGTAAGTTTCAAATCCTGGACAACTTCTGCGAAAGAGAATGTCACATCGAGACCGCCGGCATGCTTGATGACATATCTCCCCTAACTCCGTGCCCGCGCCCCTTGATTCGTCAATCGTCAATCGTCAATCGTCGAGCAGTGACGACTTTCGCATCGCTGTGATGGGATCATTCCTTGTTGAATCAGAGTGCAGCAATGTCAAGCATGATTGCGCAATGAAATCCAGCAGATTAGAGGCGTCTCGTGAAATCGATTTCTATATATGAGTGACGGATCATACTCACTGTTGAGGTCTCTTGTGACATCAAACTTCGTGCAAAAGTCATCCTGTGCAAAAGTCACCATGTGCAAAAGTCATGCCTGCGAGAGCATCCAGATGGGTATCTTTTCCGAGGCACTCCCCTAATACCTTTGTGAAATAAATGCGCTTCGGAACCGTTCAAAGGCATCCATCTCATTTGGCGGCCACATCAGAAGGCTTGGTTTGATCGATTACCTGGCCGATGATCGAACACATGCAGAATGCGAAGGATGCGGTGGCAGCAGCACGGACCAGCCCGAGACAAGGGTGTCTCCGCCAGCACTCCCAGAAAGTTGGCAACAAATGTCAAGCGTGATGCCGACGGGAATGACTGCCATCTTCTTTTCGCCTGGCTTCCCAAATTTTTGGGCGTTGCGCAGGTTGATGAGTGCATTTACGCTGCTCGCAGCGCACAGGTTTTGCCGGCGGACCGGTCGGGCTTGTCTCCCAGTGTCTGGCGGAGGCGGAAGTGGAGCACGCCTCGGTGAACATGTCCAGTCAAATTCAGTCGAGAGACTGTCCCAAGGTGCGGTGTACAAGTCACATGAGGTGCATTGATTTCAGATTGAGGAGCAATGTCATATTTTTCGAACAGGAAGTTATTCTTACACGCGGGCACGACGCTGGGCAGGCTGAGTCGCGTCCTCGTTGTTCAACAAGAGCGCCAGTGCGCACCCCTCAGCTGCTGGCAGGTGTTGGATGTCAGAAGCGCCACGCGTGGGCGCACGAGCCACAGTATTTCCAGGTCAAAATATGCTTAGTCATGGACCTGGCAATTCGCGCCGCCATCACGCCGGGACAGAAAGAAGGGCAGAGTCGTGCCAGTGATGTTCACCTGCGACAACTCAAAACACATGGTTTTCGGGTTGAGCGTTGCCGCTATTTCCTATGCGATTGACGCGACGAGCTGGTGTGGAGAGGGGCGGCTGCGGTGGAGGGTCTTAGAGGGCTCGTAGAGTGGGAAGCATCAGACTTCATTCCGGGCGATGGTTTTCGAGCGTCATGATTCTCTCGAGGTTTGGTTCATTTGGGGGTTTGGCCCTGGCAGGAATCGAAGCTTTGAAGCTGGTGACTTCGTTGGGCTCGGTGGCCTTTGGAGCAGGCGGCTGTCGCGCTGGCGATGGGGATGGACTCGGGTTCGGATCGAGTTCAAGACTGCGGCCTTCCGAATGGCCGATAGCGAGAGGCAAGTCCTGTGCAGCAACAAAGACGGCTCGAAGCTTGTCACACGACAAGGGCCAGCTTGGAGAAGATGCAGCCAAAGAGTGGTGTGGAGAGAGGACAGGAGAGGCTTCGGTGGACGCGACTGGACGCGCCACGACCAAGACGCCAGGGCTTACGTCATGACGGGAATGTGCCTCTCACATCGCGAAGTCACATGCTGTCGCGACCAAACTTCCATCAGACATGCTGAGGAGGGTTCAGAGCTGCGACGCGATTAGGTAAGGTGCAGGTGCCACATGCTGAAATCAGGCCTGAAATCGGTAGGCGGCCCCTGTGCGGCTGCGCCTCAGCTGCCAGGTACCTTACGGTGACCACTCACGGTCGCTACTGTCCGAGACAACTGAGGCCCAGGTCAAGTGCTTTGAGGCGCTGTCACAATCAATTTCAATTCATTCTGCCGCTTTTCGCCGCCATGTCCCCAGCCACATCACATTTCCTCAACGCCACGTCTGGAGATACGGACGCGCCACCTTTGCTGCTGTCGCGGAATCCTCAATGCAACCGCGGCATCTTCAACGCAATCATGATGGCGCACCAGCTTTTGCATCGCGTCACCTCGCCACAGCCCATGCGTTGTCGATTCTTCACGGGAAACTCCACCTTCTAACCAACGCGAGCGTCTTTTCCCCTCCTGGCCACTCAGCAGAACGTCTTTGGCGGTTTGCCGTCTTCGCGCCCAATCGACACTCCTTGCCGACGACAATGACGATGCTCGCAGCCGCCAGGCCCGAGGCCTTGGCCCGCTAGTCCTCCAGACCAAGAATACAATCCAAGATCTCGAATTTTTACTGGCAGATCGATATACCCCCACGCCGATACCATTGCGAAAAGGACAGGTCGTTTCCAGCTGAAAAACCCTCGGTCGATACGATGGACGGCGAGGTGACTTGAGGACCTCCAATATGGTTGCAGTAACACGTATCATCAGGGAATGATGCCGTGTGATGCATCGTGTTCGCTGCGAGGACGGACGAGACGATAGCTACGCAAGCATTGCCCTCTCATCGTTAGTGAGCAAGTAAGTTCGATTCCTCCTCGCCATGCCTGCTGCTGCCCTTCGACCGTTGCAAACGTAGCAATGCTGACCGATTTATCATGAGTCTAGAGTTATTCCATCAGTCCGTTATTTCAACCGTTCCTCCAGAAGTTACCTTCCAGAACTCGAGCAAGAAATCCAACGAAACTGGCGCTTGTACATCACATCCATGGCACGCCGATGCAGCTTGGCCGGTTGGTCATCAACATCAAGCAACAAGCCGTCTCCACGCGCTGGAGACTGTGAGGCAGCATTGGCAAGCCAGATAGCCGCACGAGACCTCTCTGCGACATGCTTTGCCAATCCCTCGATGGGAAATGCCTTCGGCAATCGCCAGACGGAAGATCTCAGCGCTACACAATCATGGGTAACGACTTCGGGAGGAAGATGAAGCAGGGCCATGACCACCACAAGGGCGCTCGACCTTGATCCGTTTCCCCTGTTGGGCGGACAAGGATCGAGGCAAGTCCGGGCAAAGAGCTGGCCGGAGGTGGACACCCGTCGCATTCACCGAATCAGCTGTCGGCCCAATAAGACTCCACCATTTGGTCATGGTTGCCGACATCGAGGACGAGGATCAGGCGACACCGCCGAAGGTCTCAAAGCCCGTCTCCTATGGAGCAGGACGAGTCCTTCAACTTTTGTGTTGTTCGCCATGGTGGCAACCACGCCCGGAACCTTTGGCGATACCTTGTCGTCTACCGACAACACCAACACAAGACTACCAGGAGGAAGAGAGTCTTCGACGCCTGGGGCCAGCTGCTTTGTGCCTGCCATCCGCCCTCATGGTATGGATGATGCGAGCCTGATCTTTGGCCAAGTTATTCCATGTCGCTCAAGTTTTGATCCTACCCTTTGGGACATCCATGTCTTGTCGCATCCAGTTGTTTCTCCCCGAATAAGCACTGCGTATCGCGCTCAAGTTCAGCAATTTCGACGCGACACGAGGACGAGCCAATTCTCCAGGGATCCCAACCCCGCTCGGCTTTAGGCCCCAAAATCAGCCTCAAAGACGTGCAGTCTGCACACACACTAGGTTCGTTCGATCGCTCTGTGTCTTGGCTAGGATTTGATTTCTCAGAGGGTCCACGAAGTTGATGTCGAGTGCAAACTGCGAGCGAGGGGGCGAGATCCTCTTGCCCAAAAACCCACCCAGCACGAATGCTTCAAAGGCCCCCCATCACATTGATCATCCAGAAAGCACCAAGAAGAAGTGTCTCATGCAGTGCCCAGCAACCTATCATTCCATCCACAAAATCGTTGGAACGCCGAGACTGGCCGCATCTCTTCTAGTCGAGCCCGCCCCTTCGGGAGCATCGAGGTCGAAAAGGCCTCCGTCCTTGGAGGTCTGCTTAGCCCGTGACCGAGTGACGCCGTTGGAATACCGGAGGTTAGAGCGGCGGACCATATCTGCATCTGATGATGGTTTGGCTTGGCTCGTTGTTGACCTGTCACCTGGCCATGGCCTCTCCCACATCCCTTAAGCACCTGCTCAAACGGCTGCTGTCTTTCGCTTCTATCTCCTCTTCATTTTCGCTGCATGCACTCACCCATTTATGTTGTGTTGCTGGCTGGGGTCCATCCCTGTCGTCTCATCTGCGGTGGTTGCCGATTGTTTTATCGAGGATTAATTATTGGTCGAACTCGAGGCTTCCACATCGCCCACACGGCTTGTTCATTTCCGCCGTGGTGCCTTCGTCCCTTGCAGCAATGCCCTCAACTCCGCCGCCTCATCCCATCCCCACGACGACTTGAGCATGCTGCGCTTCTGCCTCGGCCTTGACGTTGAGTGGCATTTTACGTCGTCACGAACATAGTCATGACCAGTACTGGAGGCCGTCATGCTTGTGGGACATCGTCAAAAGATCCTTTCCTACGCGCTCAAGTCCACTTCCAGATGTCTCGCGTCCTCCTCGCGCCTGTTCCTTTCGCCGTGGCATGTCTCATATGCCTCTCACTTTTGGACTTTACAGCGCAGACTGCGTGGAAGGCGACCATAAACTCTGGGTAGATTCTGCAGACGCGGGTTTAAGCAAGTTTGCATGCAACATTATCAAATCAATGGCGATGGTGGTAATGACGAGGAATACGTGTGCTCGCTTCGTCTTGCCCAACAAGATCGCGCCCGTCTCCACCATCAGGGGTAGAGGCATCGGTGGGACAATAAGAAGGGAATGGGGAGTGATGATTGCCCTAATTGCGACGTGCATCCCAAATCATCCAGGAGATTCATCGACTATGTCCGTCCGAAACGCAGCTTCAGGTCCTCCTTGGGAGTTCCTGGCGTCGAGAAACCCCAACAGCTTCCTCCCTGTGTGCGATTCCCGGTCAAGACCTAAATTGAAATGCGCCGCCGGAAGATGGGCTCCGTCAAGGCCAAACTGTGTGTCAACGACGAAAGGGAAAAGGACGAATTGCATTGAACGGCTTCTCGAGAAGACCAGCAAAGCCAATGCGAACGGTAAAGGCTCCACGGTATACCAAATGTCGAGCTGCCTTCTCCCAGTTTGGTGGTCCGCTTTGCTCTCCTAGGTAGGCAATAAGATAACTTCAGCCCGTCGAAAGTTCGCCTTCCACACCTGATGTTGAGATGATGGGTGGTGGCGGTGCATGGGTAGGTAGTTGTCTGTCCCCCGCTACCTCCGCTAAGTGCGACCTGCGCTTTCAGCAGGGCGCCCAGTGTACTCCAGACCTACCTCACCTAAGGTACCTTAGGTACCTACCTTACCTGAGGAGAAATCGCAACACTGCCCTCCAGGTCCTCACACTCAACCGACACAGACTACCACGTACCTCACCTGCCGAATCCAGGCCAGCAATCGGCAGGTGGCCCCTACAGCTACCACCGAGGTGACCTGCCGATTTCCAGAGAGCTGTCGCAATGACGTAGCGTTCTGGCTTTTTTTCGCCAGAACGCTACGTCATTGGAACTGCACACATCACTGGACGACCCGACAGCAGCACAACGACATCTCGAGGCAGCACGGCATCTGTTACAAAGACCGCAGGCGACATTGGTCATTCTCGACATTCAGACATGCCCTCGACGTCCGCTCGTCCATCACATCGTGCTCAATGTGGTTGGTGATATGATGATGCTTCTGCGATGGCCGGCGGCATGTGTCCAAGCCGGCCACAAGCACTCACCGCCGCACACAGCCAGCCACAGAAACACCTAGAGCATGTGCCTCAAGGTACAGCCCCCTTTCTGCATCGCACTCCCATCCAGTGGGGTCCTGGCGCATTCGCTGTCCGCGGCTGCCGCAACAGACACTCCACCATGGCCAGGCCCTTCGCCCACCCTCGCGAACGTCGCGCACCGAATCCAGAGTCAAAGTTCGAATCTGGTACGCCCCCGTGAAGGATGCTTTCCTTCAGACGCCTCCGACACCTTGCGATCGACACCCGACGCCGGACCCCTGCGTTAGCAACTTCATCCAGGCTCTCGAAGCTTGTCGAGACCCGCCGGCTTCTCACCCCACCACGGCGCAGGTCGAGCTACCCCCTTAACACTACGACAAGGCATTACGCGAATTGCAACGTCGGCCATCTTTGTACCGATATGTTCAGGACAAGTGCAGTGGGTTTGATGCTTGACGTAATGCGGAATGCCACAGTCATGGCTGACGACAGTACAGGTTGAACTACGATCCCGCGTCGCGACTTTTCAACATTCGAATGCCTGCTCCGGTCTACGAGGTCTTCTATAGCTATCTCTTTGGTGAACCAAATCGACAAGGAGCTCCAGCACATCGCCCGCCAGCCCGACAGAGACGGCGCATTCGCAGCCCAGGCTATCAATGGAGGTTCTTCCCGCATCGTCCTAGACCATGCGGTGGAAGAGTCCGCGGACAGAGAACCAACTAGCCAAGAGTCCGTGCCTTGTACTATGACACTCCAGCGACATCCAGATGTCCGGTTTCAACACAGGAAGGCCGCATTCCCAGGCGTTCTGGTGGAGGCTTTCTACTCCCAGAACAGGAAAGATCTCGAGAGTTTGGCCTAGGAGAATATACGCATTTCAACGGAGACATCAAAGCCGTTATCGGTCTTGACATGAACCACGACGTCAAACCATCGACAGTATCATTTCGGCGGCCCGAATACACACATGAAGAGGGGGATGAGTTTGATATGCTTGGCGTTCGCGCCGACATTGCTCATCAAGTGAGCATAACCATCTGATTTCGGAGAGCATAGCTTACACGTACACAGGCATTGCGATTATCAGATATCAAGCCTGTGAATGGGGCATGGGAGCTTCGATTGACATTGGACGACTTCGGTACTAATTCGCTTACCATCGCATCAGACACGCCGCTGCGCATTGGTTTCGATAAGCTTGCGGAACCGCTAGGCGACGCCGAAGACGTACAGCAGGCGAGAGAATAAGAGGCGGGCGGGGGTCAAATTCTAACGGAAACTGAAAAAGCGGCGGCGATCATCCAGCTCAATCCAGCGATTGCTATCCTCCGACGAGAAATCGTATCGGGCTCAAGAGGGCACAGCCATGGCCAAACGCGATGCACAAGATTGTAACTTTCGACCAGCAGTCAGAAGGAGGACTTGAGTCGAGAAACCCCTTGGATCATGGGTTGCCATACGGCCCAGGTCAGCTATGCCGATGCGCGAAAGATACACGTCGGAGTCCGTCTCTAGCAGTCGATCACAAGGGTGTTTGCTGTACAAGATCTCGGTTGTCCTAGCGATGTGTCTACGCATCACTCCTTGCGCTGCTGGAATGCTGGATTTGGAACACCGTACTCCACCGTCGCATCTGCCCGCACTCTTCGGCGATCCTGGGCCATTGGTCTTAGATCGTCTGTTCAAGACGGCCCGGCCAATGCCGCTCCACATTCGTTCAATTCGCTTCAGACGCTGCATTCGCTGTGCAATGTCTCCGCCGCCCGCAGCGTGATCAATCCACCTACCTCGACGATAACAGTTGCCGTCTGCACTGCCCAAGTCGGGTCATTCCCCATCGCCGGCTCAAGGCTTCGACCCGCCTACATTGTTTGATGGCCGTGACACCGCCGCGGGCGCGGGCCAAGATCTTGGACTCCGATATTCCAGCATCCACTCACAGACACCATTGCAGGGTCTTCAAGATGTTGCCATTGGTGGGTCGACTTTCTCGCCTCTCTACTGAGTGACTTGTGGTTGAGTAACGTGTTGTCGGACATGCAGTTAGCCGGGAAAGCAATTCATGGGATCCAGGACGCCTCATGAATCGCGCATCAAACAAGCTAGACAGCATTGCCCCGATTGCATGTAGTTCCCTGGGAGACCAGCCCAGCAAAAAGGGCAAGGATCGGAGGAACCGGTGCACCAGACCTCAGCCCCACCCATCCACATGGGACGCTCCCTCACAAAATCGTCTGCCTGCCATAGCCATATGCCTGTCTGGTCTGTTCTACCTATCGTGAAGCAAATCCCTTGCTTTCAGGTCTGCAGAATCCCTCCTTCTACGGATGAAAGACGGCCGATCGTTGCGCGTATCCATCATTAAAGCGATCCCGCCTCACTTCACGGTCACCTCGGTGGCTAGCGTATGATGCACCTAAACCCTGAGAATTCCGCGCTCGCAACCCGTGGCCCAGTGCCCGTGTGGCTGTAGCTGTGCTGGTCATATTGTGCGGTATCACGCCCGAGCGGACGCCACGAACCATCTCATCTCAGTCTGCATGCGCGTCCCTGCCACGAGTCCACGCCACGAGTCCACGCCACGAGTCCAAGCCACGGGCTGCAAGCACAAGCGTCCACTGAGCTGTCTCCACGCGTCGAGACGCGATATCATAAGACCCTGCACAGGCACGAGCCACATCCCAGCCACACACCAACTTCTAGGTAGGCAACTCACCGCCCAGAGCTGCCCCGCCGGAGGAAGCTCCAATTGTGCAACGAGACATTAGTCCTTTTCCATTTCTTTACCTTGCTGTCCTCGGCTTGGGCCTTTGAGGAATGGTCACCGGTGTTTGTGGTGCGTGCCTACTCTGACTTCGCTGTGAGCTGTTCCGGCCTTGGACCACACACCCCCGCTTCCGACGCGGACCTTGACGTCCGAACCCAAAGAGCATCTCATTCATCCTGCAAACCCAGAAGAATCAGCAAGTAATCAGCATGGATCCACTAAACCAAATCAGCATCTAGCACACGACCACTGTGTACGAGGCCATTCGATGCGCGTAGCAAGGTCCGGCAGATGAAGCATATCTATTCAATCAACCCTGCGACGGACGCCAACGCCATCTACGACGCTCGATGTCCCTGATCACAATCGATACGACGACCCGACCCGATCTATTCGCGCGGCTGCCCGAGAACAAACCCGATTTTAGGTCTTCCATCAACAACTCTATTGCTCAGAGCCTTCTCTATCACATCTTTTCCACCGCCAATTCCCCGTCAGCGCAACAGACGCAGTCATCTAACCCGGTCATCCAACCCGCCGCTGCTGAGCACGCAAAGCCTTGGTCCCAGCCCGAGCCACATTTCGGAACCCCGCTTCCAGCCATCAGCCTGGATGTTAGTGTGGCTGAAGGGTTTCACGCCCTCTCGACTCCGCTTTTGGATATTGACTGCAGCAAGCGAGCGCATTCTTCTTCCGCTCATCGAGGTCTCCCAAAACATCGCCACTTCAGTCACAAGAGGTCATCTTCTTCGATCCAATACCAGCATCCTCAGTATGGGAAAAAGACAAAGCGGTGTCTCTGGTCCCCGTCGCTACCAGCATCAGCACGCTTGGCAATGGTTCGTACGAGCCTCTCCCACTTCTGCCCTCGATCCCCATGCCACGTCCTCGGGGCAATGATCTGGCTGACACCGTCGCAAGTCAGGCAACAAAACACCAATGCTGAGTCTCAGGGAGGAACATTCCGAAGGCCAAAGATACACTCGACCCCTTTCCGAAGCCCTGTTCCTTCTCCAATGTCGCCTCCGATCTCTTACATGGCTTGCCACATTCCCAAGTTCTACAGCAAACCATCTCGGCAATGGGCCTGTTCTCGTATGCGGTGATTGGTTTGGGCTGCGCTGGTACGAATTGTCCAAGGAGCCTTCGTCGGATGACGTCCCTGCCCGCAAGGATGAAGACGACAACGAGCCTTCTTCAAGATCAAGTGCTTCCAGCATTTTGAGAAGCTGATTACCGCGCTTTCTGGTAGGCAAGGCAGGGCGTTTTGGTCTCTGATCCACCCTAACTCCAATTAGCACGCGTGCTTGATGGCAATTGGTCATCTCGATACCCAACGCGATACGTTTGACTTCAAGACGCGTCTTTAGTCTCGCCAGACGATGAGTCAAAGACGGCGAAAAGGACCAAATTCATCTGAATTTCGAAGTCACCGACAAAGACACCAACGCCAGCGGCAGCGGCAACGAGTCTTCTTCAAGATCAAGTGCTCCCACCAGCTCGAGAAGTTGATGACAGTGCTGTCGCTTTTCTGTGCTTTTATTTTGTTCTCTTCCTCATGAACTCGTGCCGGAGGTCGTTCAACAAGCCAGCAAGACAAGGCGAGGCTCTCAGGTTTGTTGTGCACTCGGAACCAAACCCATAGGCTCTGTTCAAAGGTGATTGAGCATCTCAATAGCATATTTCCAAAAACAACAATGTCTTTCTGGAGGCCAAGCAGCCGTTTGAGCATGGAGGACAGCCTTATGACGGAATCCTCTGCGGGAGGCAAGCCAAGGTTGTCAGTTTGGGCCGCTTCTTGTTTCTAGGCTAGCGCAAAAATCGACCTTCCTGAGGATTGGCTGTTGGAGAGACTAAGCATCGGCACTTACGTTAAGAGACATTTGACCTTCTCAGACGTCTCCTGAGGATGCAGCATTCAGGCCGGGATGCAAGGATACGGGGGGACGAGACGACTATCCTCGGCCGAAGGCCGAAGCCGAGGCCTGCTGAGTAGCAAAGAGCTCAGCTTGGGTACTTGTTGAGCCTTAGGACCTTTGGGGTTTCGTCCAGCGCGGTCTGCAACTGTTGATGGCCACGGTGTCAATTGGGTTCCCGGTCTCGAGATCCACGTTAGGAGGCCATAGACCATGGATGAGGGCGGACTGATCTGAGTAAAGATTTGGAGGAAGAGCGAAATGATACGCATTGCCGATGGGAATACATGCACAACGGAAGGTCAAGATCAAAGCATCAAAATCAAAAGGGATGTTCCGAACTTCCGAAACAAACTCCCGGCTCTTCAGGACTGCGCTTCCGGCGGCATGGCTGGGTTTCCCAGCTAGCTGCTTCCACCACTGATCTAGCTTACGGGCGTCCATGGGCTACAGATGGAACGCACTCGGATACTTCGTCGATCGTGGTCTCCGCCCTTCGCCAGGAGGCCGTGGTTCAAAGAAAACAATGCGCTTCGAGCCCTAATGCGTGCAGCAATAGGCTGCACTGCGGCTACTCTGATTCGTCGTCGAAGGAGGCCGACCGGCGTTCTGAGCGAGCGATCGTCGAGCCGGCAGATTATTCGCAGTCGTAAAGGCCCATGCAGTCTGGGATGGATGGACCCATGGGGCCGTATCTCGCTGCGGTACATCGACGGAGAAAGGCCCAGACTTTGTGACGGTGGAAATATCCTACTTCCTTCCCGCGAAAGCTGTACAGCTAGGATTGATGGTCAGAGGCCCGACAGCACTCAAGATCCCTCGCACCCATGCTCTGTCCTCGGAACATGCCTTCGCCGTGGTATTCTTTATGGGTCGGGTCTTCGCCAACGACCCGAGCTTCAAAGCATTTCGTAAGCAGACGCGTGCAGTCAATATCAAGTTGTCGTCTGTATGCGGGAAAGCTAGCGGCAGGCCACATCTTGCAGCAGTCCGGTAAAATTGGTAGCAATCGGGGGGAAACTTCGAGCAGTGTCCGTGACGTTGGGGAAGGCCATGGTGATCTTGGAGCGAGAGGGTCATTTGCTGCTCTATGGAAGAAGACTCCATGCTTACCTCGAGGACGCTTTGCGATATAAATCGGCAGCGACGAAAGGCTTGGGCAGTTCGTCAGCCGGGTCAAGGCGACGGTTCCTGGGGCGACTGAAAGCTGCAATTGTGACCGGTCAAAATTGTAGCAATCAGTGGGCGAGGGGCACTTGAAGTTGCGTTGAAGTGATATGCCACGCGGGGAGTGGTCGTCTGGAACAAGGCTCGGCAGAAGGAGATCTTGTGGCAAAGCACGGGCAAGTAATGGCGTGGAAGATTAGTGGTATCGCTCACGAGTTCAGCAGAGTATGAAGCCTTCCAACGCCGTCTTGAAGCCGATCTCGGACTGCTGCCTTCTCCTCCAAACGCATATTCCTCATTCTGTCACCTTCCGCGCTTTATCCTCCAACGTGGCACGGGCACCAGGGATGCCAGCTGCCGTCTGCCTTCCGACCACATCATCTGGCGCCCTCTGCTAGCAGAAATGCCCAAGTATTCTGATGGACCATTTGCCTCTTCCTGGAACCGGTACCCTCCAGCAAGCATCTAGGGCGCTTCTGTGGTTCAATTGGATGGTCGCTTCGGTCATCCACTCGACAGAGCACCCCGGTAGCCGTATCTTCAATTCGAACTGATCCGGGTCTGAGTCTGTTGCAGGTTCGGAGGCCGGGGCCAACCACGGCTGCTACCGTGCGGGTATGGTTTTCGGTGTCTTCGAAGGAGCTGTCTGCCACCGCGAATGGTGTTCGTCGTCGAGAACTGCGGTGTTGGTGTCGAAGAATGGAATGATCTTGGTGGATCTAGTGGACTTGGCGGTTGGTAGAAGAAAATGGTTTTCCAGACGATGTCGCGTCAGCAACTTCCATTGTTACCGGTTTTCGGGCGCTGAATAAGGGAGAGGGGTTTCTGAGACAAGCCTCTGGGAGGAAAGAAGTGTTTGTCGATGGAGAATGTTATCTTCCGATGTCGCGGGAGGCAAGATATTCGAGCGGAATCGCCAACGTCGGTCCGGACGATGTTGAGATCCTGGAAGTCGGCAGAACTTGGCGCACAGTGGGATTTAGTGCGCTGTGGTGACTCTGTCGCGCACAATAGGAGAAGCAGGTGTGTTTCGTGGTCGTGTGGCGAAATACTCCGGCGACAGACTTGGGTCTGGTTGAAGATAGACAATCAGCAGCTTTCCTGGGGATATGCGCAACGGTATCAGGCAAACGTGGACGGATCGTGCGACGGATATGACGAACCTCAGACTTGGCTTTTTTCAGAGATTCGAACTTACGCTTCCATGAGGTTATGGTGCGCTGAACCTGCCAGAACCAGGCTGGATGTGTGGGTGGTTGAGGCCTGAGAGCATTCTTTTCCCGGTCCTCGGCCGACGGCGGCAGGAAAGAGTCCCACTTTCGGGGTGGAGCAGGAGGGCGGGCGGACGTGCTTTCCTCAAACGGGGATCTCTGTGATGCTCGGTGTCGGCCCTCGTTTGAGAAAGATTCGAATCAGCTCGAACGCTGATGCAAGCCGGCGAGAAATGGAAGGAGCTTGCCCCAGTTAGCGTCGTTCCTTCCTGAGCCCCAGCGTGACAAGATTTTCACAAGATGCCCTTCTTCCAAAAGCCAATCCAGGCCACTGCAGACAATCAGAGAATCTCCTACCAGCTATTCTGCAAACCCTTCATCGCCAAAACACAACAAAGAGCCACCATGAGCGATTCTATTCGTGATTCCGTGGAGATATCCGATCAACCGTCCGATACCACAACTACAGAACCCGCCGATATCGTCATGATCGTTGTGGTGAAAGACGGCGTTGCTGCCGATGAAGCCGAGAGTATTGCCCACACCGTAGATGGTGTGTTTGAGGCGAACGTCATTTATGAGGTCAAACGCGGGGATCATGGCGACGGTGTCTTCTGTCAGGTTAAGGGTGAGACAGTCACAGCCGCTCGAATCGAGGCCGTGACGGAGGCGCTGAAGACGTGCGGTTATGCAGCGCTGCATACCAATCAAACGCAATCAAGTAAATCAATTAATCAGACAAGCAAAATGAGGGCATCTTGAGAGTTAAATAAATAAACGTCTAAGGTGTGCGTTTTAATTAGCTTGATTAAAACCAGGTTTACCGGATTAATAGAAAATCTAGCCTCTAGACTAATTAGAATTTTTAAAATATTTAATAAAAAAATAAAAAAGTTAACTAGATATTCTTTTCTAGTAGCCTAAAGTTATAACCCTTTAAGCTTTTATACTATAGTTAATAACTTAAGCTAGTTTTAAACTAATATCTCTATAATTTCCTATATAATAGACTTACTACTAGCTTATTAGGTCTTATTATAATATATCTCTAAAAAAAAAAAAGGTAAGTAGTTATTAATATTAGTTTAGTAATACCTTTATACTAATAAGTAGTAGAGTAAGACTAAGTACTTCTTAGTAGTAAAGTTAATACTACTAAGAAATACTAGAAGTGCTAGAAACGCACTTTTTACTATACTACTTAATTAATATATTTTTAGCCCTCTTACTAGGGCTTAAAAAAGCTTATTTTTAACCCTTATATTAGCTTTTAAAAAAGACCCTTTTTTAATATTACTACTAATACTACTACTACTACTACTATTACTACTACTACCTTTAATCCCTTAAAGCTATATCTATCTATATACTCTTTTAATACCTTCTTAACGCTTTACCTACCTTTATAATACTTCTACTTAATATTAGCTAATATCTTAATTACTTTATTAGCTTCTTACTAATACTTTATAGGATTAATACTTAGTTATACGCCTTATTAACTACTAGTAACATATTAACTATTAATCTCACTACTTAAAGCATTCTTAATAGCCTACCTTATACTATCTAGCGCTACTACTACTTTATTAACACTAAAGCTATCTCTTATAAAAGATCTTATAGCTATATAAGCTAGATTTAAGGTGAGGGCTTCTTTATCTATAAGATCCTTCTGAATAATATCCTAAGTAGAGCTCTTATTAATCCTCTTACTATACTTATACTAATAATCTATTTAAGTAGTACTTATTAGGTTTACTACTACTATAATAAAGCTAGTAGTATTAATTAGCTATATATTACTTCTACTATAAATAGCTCTATTACTTACTTTAAGAAGGAACACTCTATCTTTAAGAGCTCTAATACTAAGAATACCTCTATTAATACCTCTAATAATACTAACTCACCTAAGAAATATTACCACCTTACCCCTATTACTATTTTTAAGTTAAAAGTTAATTAGATTAAAAAGCTTATTATAAGCTTCCTTATTAATATAAGTAATCCCTTCTTAACTTTTAGTAACTAATATATCTAATATATCCTCAATCTCTTTAACTATAACGTTAATAATTAAGTATATTAGTTAAGAGAGAGTATAAAGCTTTAACTTAATTAGCTTTATACCTCTAAGAAGGAATAGCTTAAGAAAGAGATACTAAATACCTTTAGTAAAATCTATTTATTATTTAACCTATAAACCTCCCCTAATAAATATACTATTATTATAGTCTTTAAGCACTTTATTAGCTAATTAAGTAAGTAGACTTAATACCTCTTAGCCCTCTACTATTAGCCTAACGCTTACTTTAGTAATAATATTACCCTTATAATATATATAGTTACTAATAACTAGGATATTATTAATTAGGTTAGTATTACTATATATAATAACACTAGTAATAATAATACCTATCTAAAAGCCTTCTACTCCTCTCTCTCACCCTTATATACTAAAATTAATATAAAGTATTAAAGGATTTAATACTATAGTTATATCCTTAATCTTATTAGTTAAGCTATTATTTATAGCGTTAATTATAAGGTTTTTAAAGAGGAACCTAACTACTTTCTTAATATTAGTAATATTAAAGTAGATCTAACTTATTAGAGGAAGTATAGCTCTATTAGCAAACTCTATAATATTATTAAGTATATTAGATTATCACTATAACACTTAGAAAGGTTCTTAGAGATTAATAATAAAGCTAATAATAATACTAATACTTTTACCTTATAGGAAGAGTTATTTTAAAAGCTTAACTTAATACTTAATAATAAGATATAATAAAACTTAATATATTTAATAGTCTAATAAACCCTCCTTAAGTATAGCTAAATTAATAGCTTTATCCTTAATAATAAGACTCTTAATAAGCTAGTAGATTATCTACTTAATAAGGATACTCTTACTAATAAGGACTAATATATCCTTATTAAACTTAAGAAAGTTCTTAAGCCTCTTTATTAGTAAACTAAGCGTTATAAGGGCTAAAGTAAGAGTAATAAGTATAGTTAACTCTAAGAGGTTCTTATAAGTATAAAGTACCTCTTAGATAAACTTAAAGACTAGTATAAGCTATATAATAACCCTACTAATAAAGAGATTAATCTTACTACTACTTAACTCTTATAAAGTTAGGTATTATAGTTAGCTTAAAGTATAAGGTTATTATATTAATCTTTAAAGTAACTAGTTCTTATATTATAAACCTTATTAATTAATAATATCTTATTATATACTCACTCTAAGTATAACCCTTAAAACTACTAAGCTTACTTATATAGCTTTTATAGTTATAACTTTAACTCTTATAGTTACTTATACCTCTCTATTATTAATAGCTAATAAATACTTAATAAATACTATATAATACTTATAAAGTTACTAATCTATACTACTTTAGTAATTTTACACCTTAAGTAAGGTTTATAATAGCTTAAAAAGTATTAGAATACCCTAAAGACTAAAGATTAGGTTTATAATACTAAAGAAGGATTTTATAAATACTAAGAGTAATAGTATAGTGAGATAACTATTAGTATAACCTCTCTAACGCCTCTATTAAGCTTTTTTACTTTAATCTTAACTACTCTAAGAGTAGAAAACTCTAAATATTATTAATAGTTAAATAGTAAGGCTTAAGAAGCTATTATTAATAAGGCTTCTAAACTAGATTAATACTTTTATCTATTAATCACCTAACTAGTTAATAACCCTATCTAATAATAGCTTTTATATTACTAAACCTTCCTAACCCTTAGTAAGCTAGCCCTTAATATCTTTACTATCCTAGTAATAATAATAGACTATAAAAAAGTATTTAGCCTTATTAAACTAGTATTAATATCGCAGAGGCTATTAATAAAGCTAATACTATTAGAGAAAATATAATACCTCTAAAACTAGATTTAAAGTAGTAGTATTACTTTTAGTAAGTAGTTCTTTATAAAGAGGGGTTAATAAAGTTAATATAACCTTAAAACACTATAATATATATATATCTAACTTTTAGAGATTTTATAATAGTATTACTAACTTCCTAAATAAGTAATATAGTTAAATTAAATTAAGTTTAGCTAAGTAAGCAAAATTAGGGCCTTTTTTGAGCTAAATAAATAAGCCGACCCCTCTGTTTTGTTTTGTTTAATTGGTATGCAGCGCTGCGGTTATGCCAATGTTTACACCTACGCGAGTGATCATGAGTCGGCAAGCAGAACCCACATGATGACATTCATGTGATTGAGCACGTTTCAACTGATTGGTATGTTTCAAGAGCACTCCCTGCGAAAGCATGTCCAGCATACCGAGAATGACGAAATAGAAATACCAGACAAGAGAGAGAAGCAAGGGTGTTTGAAACGACGTGGTGAGTGCTGAGGGGGGGGGGTTGCGAGAAACACATACAAATTTGGGGAATTCCCAAAAAAGATGATTTAAAAAAGAGTGTATGGACGTTGAAAATGGTTGTTTTAATTTCTTTGC
>JAKMWS010000581.1:0-23415 GCA_025327135.1 Colletotrichum sp. SAR 10_71 | reverse complement strand
CCCCATCCGCCCCCCCCCTCCCGCCGGCCATATTTTGGCCCTCTGTGTTTTTTTGTTTGTTTAAAATTTGGGTTACTCAAAAAAAGGTTTTTTTAAAAAAAAAAAAAAAGGTAGAGAGGCGAATGACCTCGGGCCAGCAAACGAAAACCGGAGAGAATTGCATGTCAAGGAAGGTAAAGTCCTACCGAGTCTGGCGGGGTCTGGGTCTGGGTCTGGCGTGGGTTCTGGGTACGGGTCCAGTTCTGGGACGGAAAGAACTGGGTCGCAACTTTGTAGGGCAGTGGGCAGGTACCTCCCCAGTCGTGCCTGCCTCCAAAAACCCCCCAACTGAACTGGCAACTGCATCTGGAGGCCAAATTGTGACTGAGAGGGATGTCTTCTTTCCTGCAGGCGCCCAGTATCGCGGCAAGCGCCGTACTGTCAAGCTGTGTTAGCCGCACCTTCCCCCGCACAGTGTTTGCGCAAGGCGATGACGTTTGCAGCAGCCCGTCGAATACTTGCAGCTGCCCTCGCCGTCGCTGTCGCTGCCGCTGTCGCTGTTGGGGTCGCACCTGCTGTCCAAAATACCAAGCCGGCTTGCGGTACCGAATCACAGGTCAAGCCTTGAGACTTCCTTGTCTCCATTCTTCATCGGCCCCGTCGCCAGAGTCAGTCTCCTCTTTTCTTTCTTGTGCCTTTCTTTCCATCTGTCACTGGTTGGATGGATCTTGATCAATTCCGTGCCAGCAGCAGCAGCAGCTCTTCCGCCTCGCACTCAGCGCAACCTCCGAATTATCGACTCGACTGCAGGCCTTGTGTCTTTGTATGGAGTCGAGCGAGGGCTTCCATTCTCTTCAGGTCAGGTCCCCTCTTGTCCCCTCCTGCTGCACGCAGCACACAGCACAGCACAGACACGCTTCTTCATCGTCCAATCCCACGCACCTCGTCTTTTTCCTTCTGCCCTTGCCCCTGCCCTGCACCGCATTTCAGATCCTCTCCCATCCATCCATCACTCAGCTTCAGTAATCACCTCCTCATCCCAGGTCGTGTGACTCTCGACACTAGGAGAAATTCGGGATTGTCTCAACTGCCCGACAACGCAACCATGGAGCCCCCATGTACTTGTGCAACGTTTCTTGGCATCCGCTCCCTGCTTTCTCTGCCATCATCTCAGCAATGAGCTCATCATCTTCCGCTTCGCACATCACCACTCCGTGCTTGCCGCCGCTGTCGAGTTGTCCACTTGCGCCGTCTCGCCGGCTTCCGCAACGGCATCACCACCCGCGCCTCGCCAACCAAGTTCCACACCTCGTCACCCATCCGACATCTGCCTCTGTGTCTCGATCGCTCCCGCCTTGCGTCGGGGGACTTGAGACATCTGAGCCGACCCCCCCAAGTCAACAATTCCGGCCCTGCCATATGCAGACTAACACGGGAGGCTGCACCGCAGTAATATAATGACTCGACTGCAACAGCCGCGGACAAAGAAGCCTCTGGCCAGACGCTAGACTCGCTGCGAGCTCAACGCCCTTCTGCCATGGATGCACTATGTTCGTTGTCCAGTGAAGCAAAGTACTTTGGCGAAGCAGTACTCATTAATTACACCACCAGGCTGTCGTTCATCCATCCCATCCCTCAGTTGCATGCAGTGGTGCCCCGCCCGCGCGCTCTGTATTAGCCGGGCATGCGGCCGACAGAGACAATGGGAACACAAGACGAACATGCCAGCATCCGTCCCAGATTGCCGGTACGGCCACATCAATTTGCTGCCGATAGTCCAGCTTGTTTTCGCTAGGGCGGTACTTCCCCCTCACATATCCTGGCCTCAGTTGTGGACTGCAACTTGCAGAGCGAGCCGACGTCCATCAGACTCAACAGACATGATCCTGCCACCAGATCAGAAACACACGCCTATGCCACTCCACTCTTGCAGTTGCTTTCCGCTATGAGGCATTTCCCATCCATGTCTTTCAACCCCTCTTTCCTTGACGCAAATCAACTCGACTCGTCGACACGACACGCTTTTTCCGATGCGGCGGCGCCCGCTACATTATGTGTGTGTGTGCGTGCCTCTTGAGTCTGGCGCAACTGACCAGGCTCCCTATTCGCTCGCTCCGCAACTCTCAATTTCGACTGGGGCTCCGCACACCTCTGATGCCCATCTCCCATCTCCCATGTGTCGTTCGGCTCAGATCACCTGCCGATGAGCATCAGCAGATTGGCGCCGGGGAGCTCTCTTGTGCGCCTCCTAGCTACAGCTGCTGTGCCTAGTTGCGAGCTGTCAAACGGCCCCAAGAGGTCAGAGCTTCCTGCGGCACACCCTCCTGCTGCTGGTGCCGCCGCCGCTGATGGCCCTAAGTGTGAGGTTGGGTTGGGGTATCTGCACCTGTCTGCAGGACAATAGCAAGAAAGCATGGGATAGCTGCAGCTGGCGGCCTCCTAATTGCGGACCTCGCTGCCTCCAACCGCTCCTCCTCCTGTCCGGCTCCAGGCTGGCTGGGCTTGGCATGGCTTCACAACTCCAACCTCACGCCAATGGAACACGGGGCCCCTCACCGTCTGTCCGAAAGTCCGCAAGCAGTAATTCCATTGCCTGCCCTGCAAATGGCAGGTGCGCCGCAACCCTGAGAGATGCTTGGCCCTGCCGGTGCCCCTGTCCACTCGGAGAACTGAAAACCGGGGGAAGCGTCCGAAATACATGGAATTCCACCTTCAACCGAAGGTCCTCCGGCCGCAACTCGCTCCATCTCGGGCCTAGGTGCGCGGGGTGCCAGAGGTTGTGCACAGGATGCGCCCGTATTGGTGCCAAGAGCTTTTCGTTTTTTGTCATTGCTCATTCTATTACGCGACGTCGCCCTGTTCGCCGCCGTTTCCTCTTCGTCTGCTCTCCCATCCCGTTCGTTGGTTTGCATTATCGTCCATCCGCTCAAGCCGCTCCACTGACGCGAGAGCGAACATGCAGACTTCGGGTAGGATGTGGCCCTATTGAAACCATCCCTATTCATGCCGATGTTCCTCCTGTGCGAGCGAGGGATCCCGGATGTTTCGACGTCACAAACGCCAGCACCACCTAGGGCAGATGCTTTGTTCATCCCGCCGTGGTTGATGGACAAATTGGCGGTGATGCGATATCAAAAAAAGCCATCCGTCTCGGTGGCCCTCGTGCAAACAAGCTCGCAGCTCAGTGGCTCGTTCGCTTCCCAGCAATCTGGCGTGCTGGGTACGCCAGTGTCAGTTACACCCTTCCCGTCTGCGGCTGCCCACGGAACAACCAACCGAACCCTAGCAAGCACATGCCTGGCCGACGGCTAGATATCGACCTTGAATTTCTTTGGCTTGACCAAAAAGCCGCCCGTGAGCCCCCAGTCACTCTGTAATTTTTTTCCGTTGGGAAACTGCTGTGCAGCATAGTCTATTGCGTATGCGGATTGGCTCAAACGGCTCTCCACACGTGGCCGCCGCTGACCATTTGCAACGTTTGGTGCAACTTCGCGATGCATGGACATATGGTAGCCAGCGTCGACCCCTACCTAGTGCCCGCAGCACCCCACGGGTACCTGATGTGTTCATCGGAACTCACTAGTCAGCCCTACTGCGATTATGTACAGCTCCGTATCCTCTCGTGCTCTTTCCCCGGTCCAGACGTTTGGCAGGATGGTCGCTCGTCTAGGGCTCGCCGCTCGCCGCCGAAAGGGTCCCAGACCTGACCGGGATAAACGAGCGGTGAAGCTGCGGGCGGCTCTGGACGTGTGCGTTTTGGTTCGATATCGATAGTCCTTTCGCCGCCATCTATATTTGACGCGTCGACAATCGTCGTACGGTTTCTTGGTAAAAGGAGATCTCGGCCGCTGCTGTTGCTTGGCGCGCCTACTCGCATGCGTGCCTAGAAACATCATGCAGACCTGTCTCAGAGAGTCTGCCTCCGTCGTGCTGACTGGCATTCTTCCCTCGGCCGTCCCAGGTGGCCGACAGCCTATCACTTCTCACAGGCCAGTCACCGAACGGGAGACGGCCTCGCTCTCCGGCTCGGCCAAAGCTTGGTCGGCACAAGCTGTCTTGGGTTAACCTGAGCCTTTATCTCACTTATCAGCTATGTCGTTATCTTTCGGGTGAAGAGGTTGTCTTCAACGTTACAGAGCTAGAGTGCCACGTCTGACCCGCGTGCAAGCGAGTGTGAGGATGGTCAATGTGTGTCTTCAACGGTGCGGAAGAGAGTTCTCCAACGAGTTCTTGGAGATTGTAACCGTTCGTGCCAAGGCTGGATGCCAAGTCGATTCTGCACTACGACGGGTGAGGCGCTCGTGGTGAGCAATAGCTCCTTTGAATGCTGTCTTTGGAGGCGACTTTGGGGCTGCCAAGGCCCTACTGCGTCGTTTCGAGACTTTGATATCGAAGTCTGCTTGGACCGTCAACGTTGAAGCAATTTGGCCATGTGTTTGACTTCGATCTTTGCTGGCATCAAGCACGCTTGTGGTCATGGTCCGAGTCTCGCCATCTTGCGATGTATTGATGCAGGCCCTGTCCTTGTGACTCTTAAGTGCCAGACTTCGACAATGAAACTGGACTTGGTGATGGCTCAATTGGGCGATGCTCGTCATTTTTGTTGATGGCATCATATTCATTGGCGTATACGCGCATATCCTCTCCGCGGACGTCTGCTCCTAACGTTTGCTGAGGATATCTGGTCGGGTTGTGAAGCCCGCCTTGCGAGCATGGTATAAAGCTACCCACGTACAACAGAACCAAGCTATTCTCGTCTACTATTGCCACAAGAAGTGCGGGGAGGCGTTAAATGCATATCACATCTCTACGATGACGGCTTGCGGCGCAATGTCTCCGCCCCAGTCGGGTTGCCCACGTGGTGTGCGTTCGTCTTGGCCGAACTTGTCATGGCTATCTCAAGAAAGCAATATAACAAGCTTATCGGGAGCTGACTGCAGAGTTTTCAATGGTGATGTTGATTTTTGAATTTGAGATGCACAACAAAAAAAATCAAGCCCTCGGGAAGTCTCTCCGTCTATAATAGTGGCGGGCTAGAGTCGAAAAACATCTTACTGGAGACTTCCTCGACATTGCTTCGTTTTCTTATCATGGTGCGGAATAACTCACAGAGGGACGCTGACGGATAGCGGGGAGCGAAGGCAACTTCGATTGCGAGACACGGCTCGAGAATATGTGAAATGCATTTGTTCTCACGAGATCTTTACGATAGGTGTTTGAGCTCAAAGAAGAAAATGGGGCGAAAGCGGTGAAATTGGTAGGGTTGTGAAGAGAGCCTCGGACTCGACCTTATAAGTAGTCCGATTCGGAAAGAGCGCGGAGCTACTCTAGGTGGTTCTTGTATAATAGGATGGTTCTTTGGTTCAGTTTGCCTCTCCAACGAGAAATCATCGTCTTCATCCACGGTGTTTGGGAAACAAGTTGCGAGATGGACTCGCGCATAATGAGGGCCCAGTTTGAAGATTATCTCGTTGAACAATACGACAACGGCGTATTATGTACAGGAACATATCAATAGGCCAGGGGAAACAGGGGCCACCAACGTTGAAGGGCGACGAAGGGGCTGTGGTATCTCTTGATCTGCTCCTAACGTCCCAGATAGCACGCAGCCACGCTGGTCTCAACCAGCCAGCTATCCCCTTGGTTCTGAGCACCCACGCTGGGCGAAGATGTGTTACATTGGAGTTGTTCCATGGAATCACGACCGCCTGAGCCATTTTAAAAGGCTTCGGATGAGCCTGAATGTCTCGCGGGAGAAGATGAGAGAATGAGGTCGTCAGAATTGTCAAGGGAGTACAGAAGAGCACAATGGCAGAGAAAGAGTTAAACAATGAGCAATCGGTCCAAAAGCCTCACTTTGGGTGAAATCTCATGAGTCTGTTGTTGGTGATTCACAGGCTACAATCCTACGACCTTATTCGTCTCTATCTAGGCTGTGTCGACCCTCGAATATAGTCGCAAGGCATACTGAACCAACAATTAGAGACAACAGATTGTAGTGGTAACATGATACGAGAGATTTCATACAAAGCCTCGCAGTCTACTTGTCACCAAATAACCCTCATAGACCTGTTGTGCCTTACTTCCCGGGGTTATCCATGAGACAACAATTAACAAACATAGATCTCCTAGCCCCCTATCTTTCTTCGTAAACACTCTAGTTTTCCACTACCTCGACATTTTCCCTAAGTTTAGACAAACTCAAGGGGGAGTAGGGGAGCGAGCTCGATGCTCGAGTCGATGCTATTTTCTCGGGCTCGGGCGCGGTTCTGGCTTCGAGTTGCGGGTTGAACGACGTATTTGCCCTTTGAACGCTGATTTGTTGTCTGATAACTCGAATTGTAAGATGGATTGACCCTAGGATGCAGCGGGCATTGCGGGTTGAGGGCTCTCAAGCCCGAGAGAAAAAGGCGGGACAGGCGGTGCATCGTGAACTTGATGTCACAAGAGTCTGAGGATATCGTACGTGAACACGGTAACTGCGACACAATGAAGACTTCGAACAGAGTGCCAACATGGCATTTGGCCTGCTTATCTATCCCTCTGGGCGGAAGGATGCATTCTTCCCCTCAATGTCTCGCAGCCCTCGTGCAACCTGGGCGTTGTCTGTTTTACTTCCGGTCGCACTGCGCGCCATTATGTCTCTAAAGTTACGGGACAGCCATCCAATTGGATTTCTCACTTGTGTGCCATGGCAAGGCTGCCAAGGTGTAAGAGTCGGACTGTCCGACTCCTCCGTGATCCCTCGGGAGCTTTCCGCCACCAGGTCGTGTCACGAGACCGACTTGTGGAGGATTCTTGTGCTTAGCATGGGTTGAAATTTCAAGCATGGTTTGAGCGATTAAAGCTTCAAGTTGAGTTCAGTAACAGTTGATTTTTATGAAAGTAAATGGTATCTCCAGACAACATGGCCAACTGTCCCAGCTGATATCACCCCCCATCGCCTAATAACGACGTCTTCACTCCAATATATATGCACACCTATCATCAAAATCTCATGATGCGAGCTCAATTCGATCGCCGTTGTCATTATCATTGACCCTACTATGGCTGATGCTCGGTGATCCCCGCGCCTCACGAGAACTTGGGTCGATAATCGGCACAGGCTGGTACTTTTCTGGCTCGTAGAACCCGCTCAGATAGCGTGGCGTACCGGGACCGGGGGAGGCGACGTACGGCTGCATGGAGAAGTGCTCTGGAGGACCCGGTGTCATGGGATGTACATATTCTTCCTTGTGTTGTCTCTTATGTCTGAGTATGAGCCAGACGATAACGCAGACTGCGATGGCGATCACGGCGACGCCGCCGACAACACCAGCCACGATGGCACCAGTGGTCGAGGAGGCGGGGGTGCCTGACACGCCTGAACCGCCTGAAGAAGACGATTCTGATGCAGCTTCCGCTGCCGAGGATGCAGTTGATGATAGAGTCTTTGACACCAGGGCAGTCCTCGTTATCACAATCGAGGTGATCGCAATCGCGCCCGTAGTTGTGTCGAGGTACTGGGCGTTCCATTGCCCAAACATGCTTTGCCAGCATCTGTGATTTGTGACCGTACTCGATAATCCGTAATTCTGAACGAACATGAAACATGTCGGCTCAGCAACCGTTACGCTGGCAACTCCCATTAGCATCAGTTATCATGGCAATACTTGGGTAAAGAGGCCGCCGGAAAATTTAGCCCAACGTACCAGCAAATATTCCCGTTGTAAGAATCATTGTTCCCGCACAAAGATGTCAAGCTTGACGGGCTGCTCGCGTCTATGCATCCCGTGTATGGCTCGTCGCGACATCCAAAAACGGTCCCTGACGTCTGGCACGAAGCCTCAGTGTGGCAAACTAGAGTCTGCCAATCGGCTAGAAAAGTGTCAGTGTTGAAAACAATCCTTTATGTCACGAGTCGTTACTGACTTTCTCCATAAGAAGACCAGAATCCACACGTATCTGAACCCTTTGATCGAGGCTCAATCTTTGCGTTTCGATAACGAAGTTTGGGAGCTGGTGTCGGGACCGGCGCGATATCCTCGGTGGACCTGAATACTTCTGCGGGAGACGTGCGACGCGGAGGCGCGTGTTGTTTGTGTCGGCTGTTCTGCAGCGGGTTGGCTGAGGTTGTATAGCATGCGCTGATGAAAGCTAGCAGTAGGCTCGATGAGGGTCGCATCTTGCGTCTGCAGGTTCTCTCGAGAACGCCTCGCCAGATACTGACCTGAAAGAGCGAGTCTTGGCGGCCCGCGGTTGGGGAGAATTTTGATGATGTTGGGGGCTGGTGTGGCCTTGTATATATCAAGGATATCCAACGCGACAACTCTCCAATCATGCCCGGTCCTTTTTACCCTGGAACGTGTACCAACATGTCGGGAGTTTTCTATGTGCGGAAATCGTTTCGTTTTCAGCCAGTCCCGCAACTGATCCTGGTCTCGTTGGTTGTTGGACGGTCAAATGATGGTTGGGACTCTCTGACGATACTGCCGGGGTGCGATGAGTTGGCTGCAGCACAGCCTTCAGCTTAAAGCTTGCGGCCGTAGTATTAAATGTGACAGAAATGCCAAAAAGTTGTCTTTGCTTATCTTAGCTGGGGGCTCAATGGTGGACTGTTAACGCATTCTGTACCTTGGTTAAGTCTGTTGTTGAAAGAATATCTGCGATGGGAAGCGACAAAACCATGAGTTTGCACCACTTCTCCTTAAAGCAATCCGCAAAGTGATATGCTTAATCTCCGAAGAGCATATCGAAATTGCGGTCAAGTCGCATAAGGCAACAGCACTGTTCGGAACTGGAGGATGCAAACACGAGGGAACTGTGATCTACCAACAGAGCCAACGATAACCACGGGGACTGATACCCTTTTTAGGTTCTGTGCCTCCTGTGCCTCACCCAACATTCGGTTGAAATTTCTTATTCCTCTTAAAGACGTTTCGAAGCCATGACACCCTAAAACGCGCATCGAGATGCTTGGACTCGTGATTTTGGAAGAACGCAACATAGGCAAGATGAACCGTTTTGATAAAAGTGTTCAATTCCACAGAGATTACAGCTGAACAGAAGCCATTTTACACTTATTGATTACGCGTATTTCTTTGTCTCTCAAGTCTATGCAAATTGCGCGAAACAATGGTATAGCCGCTGAAGAAATGCTGCCAGCCGATGACGCCAAAATGCCTATGTCCTGTAGTCGTTTCCCAAGTCCATCAAACGCCATATATGTTCAAAATATCTCGCCTATCATCTCCCAACCTGTCTGTCTTCCAGTTCCGCACGAGGGGTGCTATTATTAGGTTGCGTGTCCCCGGGTGCCTCGTGGATCACCGGGGCAGGCGGATAAACGGGAGGCACCGCCTGGTACTTGTACTGCTCTTCGGCCCCCGCGTAGTGGTAATACGGGCTCGAAGACGGAGCATGGCTCTGACCAGGGCTCAAATAAGGCTCTTGCCCCGGAGGTGGCGGAGTCTTACTCCTGGCTTCTCGCCTCTTTCGCACGACCAGCCAAACAATGACGCAGGCTGCGATGGCCACCACAGCGACACCACCGACAACACCACCCGCAATTGCGCCCGTATTCGAAGAAGAGCCACCGCCTGACGGAGGAGATGTCTCGCTTGGGGAGGAGTCCGTCGGTATGGGATCCGTCCCCGTCACTGTACCGCCGCTGCTGAAGAAGCCCGCCTCATCGGTGGCTGCGATCATCGTCATCGTCAGGGTCCCGCTCAAGCTGGAGTGCGCACACGTCAATCGTGTTCTAAAGTCCAATCTGCCGGCATCTTTTAAGTAGGTTGCGCAACGGGGTATCCAGCCGTTCGCGGTTCGCGTGCTGCATCGTGTCAGTAGACGGTTGGTTGAAAAGGAACACATGACTCACCAGCATAAGACGCCAGGTGGTAGCGAAGACTGTTGACATTGTGACGCCGAGCTGAGGAAGCATCTGGAATAGGGTCGTGAAGCGCACCCCATAAAGTTGCCATTCGTTTGACAGGGATTATTATTGGGGCAGGAGATGGGAAATGGACCTCCGACTGTCAGCATTGTGGAACATATTCTACTTTATGAAAACAATCGACTCACTGTCTGGTCCGTTGGTGACAATTCCACAGGTATTAGGCCCAAGCGACTCAGCACGGCCGGCCAGGTCCGGCATTCGGCCCCATAGTCCCCGGGCGGGATCGGGTGTCGGCGCCGGCGGTTCCACATCGTAGCCGTAGCCGTTGTCCCCCGCCGCGACTGTCTGCCGCGCAAATCGGTCGTTTCCAGCCAAAGGCCCTGCTGCCATGGCCATTGAAATTTGGCCGGCGGCCGCAAGCAATGTCGCAGTTCGCATCTCGAAATATCAATTTGCTAAGCCGATGTTGCAAATCAAGATCGATGGCCTGGCATGGAATCGTGGGTGACGGCCTCTGTGGGAAGACTGGCCAAAACTTTCAAAAGTCTGGGTAAAAGGGATAGTGAGTGTTTTATCCCTCCAAGTCTCACGTTCTGCAGCGTCTCAGGCGGGTGGCGCAGTAAGACGAAGGAATCGCAGGTCAGTGTAACCATCAGCATAGGCGTATTGTTGATCGGCCAATGGCCCGTCAAAAGAGGCACTATAGCGTTGGATCGACAATGCCCTATGATGAACTGCAGCCTGGTCTCATGCAACAGCGTCCGTGGTTTGCCGAGAAAACTGGAGAGGGGGCTTGGCCTGTAAGCCTGATATATTTAGGGTGAACGCGAGATCCATGCTTCAGACGTCAGTGGTAGCGCTAGCTCAAGGGCGTTATGCTTAAGTCTTGATTGTCATTTCATGGCAAAAGACGTTCAAGGGAGGTGGTGAGCATCCCGAATATTTTGAATTGGTCAGACTCTTTACTCCTGAAGCCTAACGTCGAGCGGCTTTAGACATTCGTCTCGAGGGTGTGAGATCTGTGGAGATTCAACTTGAAAAGATGCTAGGCAACCCAGAATTTCCATCTGTGTTTTGGTGATCAAAATAGTCGAGGTACAAACGACTTAGCGTGGTCACCGGTACACCTTTATTGGACATGTTGTTTCTTATTGCGGTAGAATCTGACCTGATCTAAGCCTCGATGGCCACTCACATACGGATACAAGGGGCAAGGAATCAAGAGGCCAAAACGGACCGATGGCAGATTGGTCAAAGAGGCTCAAACGTGGCGAGGATTTAACCGCCAAGTCGTTCCCTTCGGTGGCGGGGACTTCCGAGGCCAGTGAGTGAAAAATCGCGGCTGACGACCGAGACATGGCCGCCGTCGCGACCTACCCGCCCCTGGTCTAAGCTAGCGTCCGACTTTAATCAAATTTCCATGTTGTGTGACGCTGCCCCCAAAGAGATATCTGCGTGCTTGTAAAGGGGATCGAGGGTTCGACGAGATAAGTTGAACGAATTAATCGATTTCGTGGCTTTCGACCTTCAACAGTATGAAAGTTAGTTTCGCCCCCTCTCGAGCAAGTTCGGAGTCTCCGACCAGGTATCCCAACAATCAAACTGTTCCCACCAATATTCGAAGCTGACTCACTACGATGGTGGCTTCGAGGAAACGGCAAGCGGATGTTGTTGGTAGTAGACCTTGGATCTGTGGTCAGGACCATGTCGTTGCTGTTGAGCTTGAGCTTGATATCGCGGCTGCTTATGATGAGCTGGAGGCGGAACAGGATGAACTTGAACAACAATCCCCGGCTGTTTATGCGGTGCCGTCGGTGGTTGCATACTATTGTTTCGTAAGGGCCTCCTCTTTCGATACATCGTAAACCAAACTACGGCGAACACGATGAGCGCAATAACAGCAATGCCGCCAACAATACCACCAATAATGGCACCGACCGGTGGCCCCACGGGAGCTGGACCATCAGTCTCTGATGGTGCAGCTAATGAAAAAGATACGGTTGAATCCGGAAGACCCGTGGAGGTAGTTTCCAGTGTGGACTCGGCCGAATCGGTGGGTGAACTTGTACGATCGGTCGAGGGGGATGTTTCTGTAGTAGAAGGCGGGGGTAACAGCCACGGCAGGAGGCTTGTGTCTGTGACCAGGAATATGCTGTTCGTATTCAAGCCCGACAGCATGGTATTGTAGCATCCGATATAGGTCATCTCGCCATCAGGATTCTCCATCCGCCAATTAACGCACTGGGGTTGCCATCCGCTGGTGCTCGCGGTACTACGGATTCGATTATTAGTCACATCGAAGCCAAGAGTGGTGTTTGGTCTGGCTTTTCTTTCGTCCTGTATAAAAAAGCATCGCCAAGGAAGGCATACCAGCATCGAGTCCCAGGGCCTAGTGTGCCGGTTCTACATATCCCTGCACTTCCATCATAGCAAGCAGTATATGGTTGAGGGGAACATCCAATGTATGACCCTGAGGTCATGCAGGTCGTACTTGGACAGAATAGTGCTTGAGGCTCGGCTGCTACTGCGTCAGAAGGGCACCTGTGACGAAGAATCTTGGAAAAGCACCACTAACTTTCTGCCGAGTTCACTAGGAATCCGCAGGTATTCTCAGATGCTCGCCGGTCGAGATGCGCATTTCTGAATCGTATTCTTGGCGGTGCAGTCGGAGCGGGCGACGCCCTCTTAACGAATCCAAAGCCATCGCCGATGGGTGTGCGGCGGGCCGGCAATGGGTTTGCAACGTCCATCCGCTTCCCGGGCTGCAAGAGACAGACAGCACCGGTGGGAAGTACAAGAAGTAGATACAGACGCATCATTCGTTCACAATTGAGGGACCGCGTTGGACTGACGGATATAGATCACGGCAACTTTGACAGAATGGCCACCACCCTGGGAGACAATGCATACATATGTTGTTCAATTGCAGATGGACGAGTTGGAGAGAACTCAAGAAGAGGCACTGAAATCTCATGTGACACCCAGCTTCCCGTCCTAAATATCTGCCTCTGATATTGGGTGGCCGATGACGAGGAATGAGGCAGCATACCTCGGGTAGAGTAAGTTCCATGCCATCTAACCAGACCTAGACATTTCAGACGCTCATGCTACTAAAAGAGCCTTCGTGAGAGTCAAAGACGACGCAGGCTGATACAGATGCCAAGGCGGTCCTCAAGACATAAGCAAATCTTGTGAGGAAGTTGAGATAAACGGGCTTGATAAGTTGGCTAATTCTCGTGGTGAATTGTTTCGATATTGAATTATTGTAAATGCGATTGAAATAAAGTACTATATTTTCTCTGAAGTTATCTCGCCTTCAAGGGAGAAAAGGTCTTGGCTAGTTCGCGAGGGAGAGGCCAAGACAGCAGCTTTCCAAAAGTCGCAAGCATCTGTGCCACACAGCGTATTTTTATGTCTCAGGCACATAAAGCCAATTTGGCGCCGGCTCAAATACTGTCCATGCAGATCTGTTTTGATTCGACCCATTTCCGGCAGTTTGTGGCGTCCCAAGGCTGATTGAGTGTCTTGGCCTGACTTGAAGCTGTTCGTGATTTGAATGACCCTTCGCGATATTGCGCAATAAACTACTCTTCATTTACTATGAACAACTGAAAGACCATATGCAATTGAGAATTACCTCCAAACTTCAATCGAAACTGCCAGATCAAATTTGATCCTTCTTAGCCATGCCAAAAACTATCATCCGAGTTCTGCCGGCTTGCTCGGGCTGCCTACGGAATTGACCGCCGCGGGGAGCTGTACCGGCTTCTCTACCACAGGAGCCTCACACAATTCTCTGGCTATCGGGGTGTTGGCTGGAGAAGTTGGCGACGCGGGGTTGCTCTTGGATTGTCCGTACCAGCCCTCTGTTTGTGGTTCATGATGAGGGCTGTGATTCCCCGGGAGTTCCTGGACGACCGTTGACCTCCTGAATGGCCGTGATGCTCCGCGTTTCTTCTGCACAATAAGCCAGACTACGATGCAGCCGGAAATAGCCAGAATAGCGAGGCCACCGAGAACGCCGCCGACGATAGGGCCTACCGGGGTCGGAGAGCTGCCACTGCTCGCCTCACTGATGGGCGTCAACGGGGCAGTTGGACTGCTCAAGATCAGAGAAGTAGAAGTTAAAACGACTGAAGACGCCACTGAAGTCGTTGATGGTACTTCAGTGCTCCCCAAAGCCTCCATCGCTGCTGTGTGCAGCCAAACAGTCGCGTCCCATACGACATCGTCGTTTCGGCAACCTAAGAGCGTTTTGGTGCCCAAACCACCATCATCCCTGAGAAAAGTCTGACATTCTGGAAGCCATCCAGAAGCTGAGGTGCTTCATCTGACTGTCAATATCAAGTGAGAAAAGGGAAAGGCAGCGCGGCGTACCAACACAAAGTCTGACTCCCGATAGTCTTGCCGGCCGCGCATTCAGGGGCAGCGCCCCCGAGGCAAGTTGTGTATGGTCTATACCCACACCCCAGCCATGAACCCCAGGCCGAGCAGTCGGATGCAATATCATCGCATACGCGAGTCATCAAATCTTCATGGAGCAACTTGTTAGTTTTCTCATCTCAAATATGGAAAGCTGAGCCGTACCATGATCATGGCTCACAGTGAAGAACCCGCAGGTGTCTGACCCGAGAGTTTCGTGATGGCGAATCGACATGGCCCTCAACTCTAGGTTAGGTGCCGGTGTCGGGGGTGGCGGTATGCCGGTAGCTAGATATCTAGACCTTCGTGCTTGAGTTTGTTTCGGCCGATCAAGATCGCCACCACGACTGTGAACGCTGCCAGGGGAGCCTTTCCAACTGCCGTCACCCTGAAGCCCGGTATCCTTCTTTATGGGACGGATGCTCCTGGCAAGCTTTTCCTCACGTCGGTGATCCAAACGTACAGCTCGTCTCTTTCGATTTTGGCGGTCTTTGCTGTTATTCGGACCATCGTGTCTGTTTTTTCTGTTCTCGAAGACGTCTTGCTTGCTACTTCCGCCGTCGTGGTGGACGGTGCTGTTCGAATGGTGAATACCACAAGTAGTCTTAGGAAGGGTTGCCGGCCGCTGATGTCCAACCATGTTCTCTGGACTTTCCATCTTGTCTTGGGAGACCTGTTCAGTTGAAAAGAAGAAGGGTGGAACTCAAGGTAGGTTGGCTCATCACCGGATAAAGCAGTGGGATGCCTCGAGAAAGGAGACTTTCAGAAGTTATAAGCAGACAGACTCTCATCGTCACCCTTTGGCACGTCTCGGCTCAGTGGCGAAGGTCATGAAAGAGACGGTCCAAGGGCGAGTGTTTGTCCTCCCGCCGAGGAGGGCTTCGATTTAACATCCTCCTGTGAGTGTTTGTCGAGACATTCTCCTCGGCCTGACAATTCTCGAATGACCAAACCTTGTGTCCCTCGAGTTCGTTTCTTTGATGATGGCATTCGAGACGCCCTGTTTTCAAATGACCATCAGTGATCGTGCCCAGAGATCTTCTTGGCCCTTGCATGGATGAACCATGGCCCGGTGGTGTTGTTTGCCACGTTCGCGATGCTAACAGGGGCGGACTCTTTGTCTTCAAGCGAGAACCCAAATCCGCTGCCACGTTTGTTTGGCAGCCAACATCCTAGTCATCGAGTGGGATCGAATTATTGAGACTATTAACATTATCTCTACCAATACTCTCGTACCAAACGCTAGCCTGTGCCACCCACATGCGAACCTACGAATCCAGCTCTGCCGGCGTAGTTGGGCTACCAAGCTGATTGCCTGACGGCGTCTTACATACCGAAGCGGTCGAGATCCTCGGCGCCGACACTCTGATGACGGGCGACTCTGGCGGTGCCGGAGGCACTAACGCCGTAGGCCGATACTCACCGTGCTCCCTGTTCTGAGGATCATCAGGCTCGTCCCCCTGAAGCTCAGCCATCGGTGTCTCAAGCCGCCTGCCCACTGTCTCTGCTTTTTCTTCTAGACCTCGACGTCGCCGGACAAGAAGCCAAAGGACGAAGCACGAGATGGCGCCTACAATGGCAATACCGCCTATGACACTTCCCACAATGACCCCAGCTTGTGAAGAGGACGAGTTTTCGTTGCTTGTGTCAGAAGATTCCGAAGCAGAGGGCAAAGTAGGCGCAGGTTCTGTTGTAGGGGAAGATATCGCCGGAGCTTCAGATGTCCGGGCCTCGATAGAAGATCCAGCAGCCAAGATGCTTCCGGTGGTTGTCGTAAATGGCGCGGGTAGGGTGATAGAGTCTATCTGAACCAGTAAACTCGTTGCCCAGTGCAAGGTGACCGTCTTATCCCAGGCGAGCGCAACATCGCGGCATCCATACATCTTCTTGATTCCCAGTTCGGCATCGTCTCGGACATATGTCTGGCATGCCGGCACCCAGCCGGAAGTTTCGCGACTGTCACCGTTAGTTCGTGAATGGGCTGAGGAGCCAACTTTCTCAAACTTACCAACAAAGTGTGCCGGCGCCGACTGTCTTCCCAGATTGACAACCCTGGATCTCCCGTGCGTTCGCGCACACCGAATACGCGATATTATTGCAGCCGATGAACCCGTCAGATATCTTGCAAGCCTCATTCGGCGGACATTGGTGTGTTCTAATTACTGTGAACTAGTCAGCCCATAGCTTAAGTCATTAGGAGCGAGAGAGTTGGAACATTTGTCTTCCTCGAGAGTGTAGTAGCCGCAGAAATTGGTCGGTCTACTGGTAAGGCTGTCTCTGGCTTCAAGTCTTGGAGGCGGAGTCGGCGATAAGCCAGCATTGTAGGGCCGAGAACTCGTAGCTTTGACAACGACGATCATCGCTCCGAGAACAGACAAAGTACTGAATAGTCGCATCGTCTTCAGGCTAGCTCGTCTGATGAGCCATCCCACTCGTCAGGAAGTAGCCGGAACAGAGGAGACTGGAGAGTCCTTTTGCGACAGGGAGGCGGCCATGGCTAGATTTAATCTCTGACCTATTCATTCTTCCGACACTTGAATGCATGTGAGCACGGTAGTAAGCCAACGAAAGAGTCATTGAAAGCCGCATGTTTGTCAAGGAGCCGAGCTGCGACATGCGCTGCTCCACCTCGATGACAAACAAGCAGCGGCCGATAGGTGACCTTGTCACCTGCTTCTGGTCGCCCTCGCTTTATCCGCAGGGAAGCGAATGATTGGACCTGAATTCTTCACACGAAGATTTGAACTGGCCGAATCTATCGCGAGAACGGCTGGGGTAGGTATTGCTGGTGGAGGACATCTTGAGCGCGGTTTGTTTGCTTCAACGAAAAGGAAAGCCGAGAACTGAATACAGAGAGATGAAAGACTGCTGTATAGAGTATGCGTAGACTTTGATGATAGCAGGGGTGCCAGAGATGCTGTGATAAAATGTAAAGACGAGCCACAGAGAGAGCTGAAGTTGAATTGTTCTATGTCGTCCACGGTGAAGTGGAGAGAAAAGTAGGCCAGGGCGGCAGTGCGCCTTCGCATATGTGTGCATTGGAAGGAGCTGCACCGAGAAACATGTTCTTTCTTCTCCGATTGCATCCTGCCAAGCGGCATGATGAAGCAGTGAGTTAGGTTCTCGAGGCGGAAGGAGGGAAGAATAAGTGGGGCGCCGGTGTAAGTCGGTGTGGGAGACAAGTCCGCGACGACGCGCCGTGACCTCTGGTCGCCGCAGCTCGCGCAAAAATGTGTACTTTCATTTTCATTTTTTTTTTTCTTTTTTTTTTATGTAGAAGTCTAGATATTGAAACAGCAGTGAATACCACAGCCCACTACCTGCTGGTAGTTTCCATTGTCGGCGTATGTCAAGGTCGTTTGCGCCTGCCTATCTGTCGACTTGCCCAATTTCAGACCAAATTCTCTCGCCGGGCCCACCCTCACTGCCGCCAGAGCTGCTCATCTCACAACCTCTCACTTTTATCGTCGAAAATCACACGGCTGGAACCTCGCTCAAGGGCTGCTGCCTTCTCAGACACGGACTACACCACAACCTCACAAGACACGACCGACCTCGCGCAAAATGACCTCCCAGTATAAGACACCGTTTACCTTGACAGTCGAAAGGGAGGATGGCGATTTTCGCAAGAAGCACGGCACCAGCACCAACGCTTGGCGCGGACCCCTCTTTCACATTTGGCCCATTAACACGCCAGCGGGGTTCTCGGGCGTCTCTTGCCTCTAATCATCAGACACTTCAACTCTTCGTTGTTAAAGGATGAGGTGGCCTATAACGACCCGCTCCGACGGAAAGAGGAAGAAGACAACCCGCTATTGCAGCTGTCATGGGAGACTGCGCTCCTCTGCTACCCCAGCGACTTCGAGGACCTGAGGAACAATCTCATCAAACACAAGATCGTATCCAGAGAGACTGCCGAACACGACCTCTCATTCGCCTACCTGGAGCAGTGCGACAAGCTCGCCGAAACCATATGGGCTCGCGGGCAATTCAACCTCTTTGTCAAGATGACGAAAGGGAAGGAGGAGAACCCATGGCAAGAGGTGATGTTGAACTCCAAAGAGCACGTCATCGTCATCGACAACGAAGCGCAGGGGATGACCGGATTCGACGTCCCGGCCGCAATCAGAAGGCCTTGTGGACCTACCGACGACGGCACCATAAGCTTCATCTTTACCTACGCCCCGCCAGTCATCAGAGTCAGATTCACGCCGTCTGCGAACGACAAATTCAACCTGATGGACTTTCTGACTTTCGAGATGGTCCTGCCGTATGGTTCGGCATCATCCACTTAAGGGACCATATCGGTACGTGTTGGCTATGGCTGTCAGGCAACGGGCCGAAGGCAAGGATGGAATGGATCGCATCAGATCTTTCCACGAAACCGGTTCAGACAATTTCCCATCGGATGAGGAGGCCTACAGCGAGTCGGACTGGGAGATCGGCGAGCCTGGTTACACGTATGCTCTTTACTACCACGAGACCAAAGCCAACTGGTTTCCATTGAGCCTGGAAGAGAGAGCCAGCGTACGGAAACTCCGTGAAGACCGCAAGGCTACTAGACCTGCGTACGAGAGAGGACTTGCCGCAGCACAGGCATACCTGGATGGTTGTCTTGGTGACGACACGAAGAGAGAGCGGTCTCTAAGTGCAGATGAAAGCGAGCGCCCAGCGAAAAGCGCCCGCACGTCGATAAAGCAGCCTTCTCAGGTTCCTGGCATGGGTATGGCTGCAGTCTCTTGCAACTCTTCGGCTGCAAAGAATGAATCTGGTATCAAGGATGAGCCTGATATCAAGGACGAGCCAAGCTCGAGTGATACCGATTAGGGCGTTGAAAGTGCTGTGGGGTTTCTTCAGAAAACTCACAACTCAGTTGCCGGCAAGAGGTACAGGAAAAGCGGGCAATTCAACAGCCTAAATCGAGCTGGGGTCTAATTAGGGGCTCGTCGCGGGAGAGCGCATGGCCAATTCCGCCCTTCTGTTGGCGTCTACTGGTCAAGTCACAAAGACATGGATCAAGGTTTTGCCAGTCATTTAGACTTGTACAATTGATTGATGGACTTGAAGTCTGGACCACGGTGTTGCGTGAACGAGTGTCTCCATTTCGAGCTTTCGCATTCCGCCTGTGATGATAGGTCCTCAGTTTCAACTTTCCATGGTAACACCGTGAAACACAGTGGCATGACCGACATACAGCAGGCAGAAGCTCGAAAGTCAAGGGCATCTGCTACCTCGACAGAGATATTTTAGATTAGTAGCATCGACCCACGGGGATGATGTATGGTCTGCCGGGGCCCAAATGAGAGGTGTTTTTGATGAAGAATACGAACTATCTGATGTTCACCGCGAAACTGTTCGGAGGGCCTGCACTTCTCTGCGTGAATGATGCGAGATGAAACGGGGGCTCCCTATCTACATAAATGGGGAATCACCCAGGTAAGGTCTCTTCAACTTCGGCTCGGCGACGCTTGAAGTACGTATAAGGCAGCTGAGACATCACTGAGTATTCGTAAATATTCTCTCAGATTGCAGTAAAATGTGTGTTAACGGTATCTATGTAAGAAGCCGACGATTTGCGTTGCCATTATGAGCAGCGAGCTGCTTGACTACGCTGGAGCTAGCCACCAGCACAACCTCACCGACACATCAACGGGTCACGTCACTAGGATCAAAGGTAACAAAACATTCAGAACTGCAACGATGATGTATTCATACAATTACACGACCCCCGCAGTCGATCCCCGACTATGGCGAGAGAGAGACCATCCTACCCCCCGTCATTTCGACTGCGATGTCAAGTCTGAGGAAGACGAAGCTCTTGTCTGCGACAGCATCTTCCTGACACAAAACAGGTATGCAGTCATCAATCCTCTCAACCGCGAGATGAAGAGGGCACTGCCCATATTTGAAAGGGGGCGACTCTTGATCTTCGTCAACGACCACATGAGTGAAGCAGTAGATGACGCCTGTTTCACTATATTGCAAGAAGTCATCGAGCAAGTCGGTACCCACTACCGTAAGCAGAGGCTTGGCGATAGTGCCGATCATGTCTATCTTGGAGTACGAATAGTCCTTGGGATGGCTTCGCTTGAAGTTGATCTTGCTCAAGTTGTTCCTTAGGGTATCGATATTCCACTCCACGTCTTCGGCATTTTCTCTCCGCTCCGCTGCAAGATTATTCGAAAGATTGGAACATTTCTCCTGCGCTTCTCGAAGAGCGTCAGAGAGCTCAGTGCATATAACGCGCTCAGCCTGGAGACTGGCAGAGAGCTCAGCAACTTTGGTCTGCTCAGCCTGAAGGCTGTAAGAGACCTCGGCAAGCTTGTTTTTCTCGTCTTGCAGTTGCTTAGAGAGCCCAGTAACCTTGGTCTGTTCACGCCGAAGGGCATCGGCCTGCTCGCGTTGCTCTTGTTGGCTGCTTCTGTGGAGCTCGTCGAAATTCTGCTGCTTCCTCACCAGGAGCTGCTTGCACTGGTAAATCTCCTGTTCGAGTTTCTTTACCGGCGAATCCACCAAAGATTGCCTCACAGCCGTTGTTGCCGCGTTGGACAACGTGGTTATGAGCGTCGACTCTGGGTTGCTCAGGTTTTCATTGAGAGCGTGTAGCTGTCTATCAATGCCCGTGCAGAGCCTTTGGACCATGGAGACTCTGTCATCAGCATCATCAACAAGGTCGACTGCCGCCTCTTGCTGCTGCTCGTCTTCCTGTACATTTCTGCCTTCCAAGGCTGCTGGCAGTTTTTCGGCGCCAGTCTGATGCTCCTCGTCGCCAGCCTCATCGCGGCGGGCTTTTTTGTGAGTGACGTCGGAGCCATCGCCGTCTGAGTCGTCCGGGAACAAGTATCGGCCACGATGGCGCTTTCTGGGCTCGAAGGCGGGAAGGTCGGTTTGTGCCTTTTGGGAAGGCATGATGTATCTGTCACTTGGTTAGACAGTGAAGAAAAAAGAGAATGTGTTGTGAAGCGAATCACAAAACCCTACTTACGGTTTGCTTTATCTTTAGCCCGATGGAAGAAGTGGAAAAGATTTTTTTTTTGGTCGTGTTTGGAATGGATCTATGGTGACGACTGTTTGAGTGAGGTGAGTTGGAAGGTGCTTGTCTGGATGTGATAGTGAGAGGAAGGCAAGCGGGGCAACGGTGTAAGTCGGGGTGGAGCAAGACCAAGCGCTGTGGCCTCTGGTCACCACAGCTCGCGAAGGAAAAAATAATTTTTAGAGAAATAAAACAAGCGCAAGTATTATAAAGTGTTATAGCAAATGGAGCTCCCGGGTAAGGGGACAAAAAAAAGAGAAGGAACTCTATGCTTGCTCAGTTGATTTCTCTGCTTGCCCGTCTTACCAGCTGTCCTCGGGCAGGCAGCCTTGAGCAAGCACCTCTGCGAAGTTTGAGGACTCTAGTTAGTAAACCCGACTAACAAACAGCTGTATCTGAGGTTCAAATGATTTCCGCATTTCAGTGTTCCCGAACCCCCGCCTTGTACATCTGCCACCTCAACAGTCTAGGTACGTAAGGCATCCTGTTTGGAGCATTGGAGTCCAGCTGGATCCACCCGAGCTGACGGAGTCGGTGCAGTGAGGTGGTCGGCCCCAAGTGACCCACAAGACTCCCGGCCCGTCCACTCGGGAGAAGCTAAAGACGGGCACCAAGGAAGCATCGCATTTCGTCCACCTGTCTGCAAAAGTTGGCACGAAATTGCTGGCCTGCAAGAGTTGCATAGAAGTTTAGTTCACGAAGATCAAGGCTTCAAGCTCTGAAGAATTGCGAGTGATTGCTGGAAACGTGAATTGGGGCTCATCATGGCAGCAATAAGCATTGCCGCAATCTACAATGTTAACTTCACCACATTTCGCCTTCCAACCTTCCAATCTCCCGGTCTTCTGTAATGCACTGGTGTATCATAGTCATCTATAATAATTCTTAGCAACTGTCATGTTTTCATGTCGGAATCACGTACGCAATCGTTCAGTGAAGTGGTTCGTTGTTCCACTGCTCGGCTTCATAGATGGGGCCGAGGCTCCCGTAAGTCCAGCAAAACACATCGAAAAGCTCTTGATTGAGCTCGTCAGCATAGCCGTTATGCTTTGTATTGAAGATTGCGGTTCCTGAGCCGAGGTTCGTGGGATCGTCATGGTTGACGTCGTGACTCTTAGGGGCAGAGGCGACATTCGCTTGCTGTGCGGCGACGGTCTTGCACTTGCTGCAGCTGCTTTGATGGCGCTTCTTATTGGACGAATGGTTTTGGCGTTCCTCTCCGCAGGCCATCCGGACTTTGGGACCATGCTTAGACCTCATATGTCTCTTGAGATTAGAGCTTGTCGCGAAATGCTTTGAATGACAATTCGGTTCCTTGCATTTAAAAAAGGTAGGTGGTGTGGAAGTCAGGAGCGCAGCCATAGCGATGAAGTGGTTGTGGGAATAAGTCAGAGCTTACGATTGATCCTTGTTGACTACAAGCCAGAGAACTATTTCGTCCGTAATGCTTAGCACAGACATTTCCATGAAGAAACAATCGGATATCAAGCTAGAATATATAGCTCTTATGAAATCGATCTCCTCGGGGCGAGATTGAGGATTCCGTTTATTTCAGCGTGGTGCAGACCAAAGCGAGTCGCAGAGAGAGCCCCGAGTGACGGATTGGAAGGTCTTCCGAAGTGGAGTCGAATCGACAGGGATCTGAGATGCGGGTGCAAGACAACCTGCCTGCTTTTCTTTTCTGGTTCTGTCGTTTTTTTTTCTTTCCTCAGCATACCCCGCCGTCTACCTAGTCCCGATGTGCCTAAGGTAGGAAGTGGGAGGGCTGACAGTGACCAAACAGTTCGAACCACGCACACCTCACTTTATTTTTCATTTTCTGGTGCTTCTTTCCTCAGTACACTCGACCGTCTCTTTATCAATGACGTCCAGCCCCTGGGTCCTCAAGGCAGGCAGTGGGAGGGATGGGTGGGTCTGGTTGTGTCTTCTCTCGCGCAGTGCGAATGAGATAGTTCGCCAGATTTCATGTTTTGCGCGCCTCACGATAGAATCCAACGCTCGTACAATTGCCAAAAAAAAAAAAAAAAAAAAAAAAAAAAAAAAAAAAAAAAAAAAAAAAAAAAAAAAAAAAATAAATAAAAAAAAAAAAAAAAAAAAAAAAAAA
>JAKMWS010000580.1:0-23680 GCA_025327135.1 Colletotrichum sp. SAR 10_71 | reverse complement strand
CCTAACCCTAACCCTAACCCTAACCCTAACCCTAACCCTAACCCTAACCCTAACCCTAAGTAACCCAAATTATATAATAAGATATAGAGGTAGGATTTACTTCTCTAAAGCTTTAGCTTAAGTTAGATTACTCTCTATATATTATTCTATATCTCTATTAATAGTATCTTTATTAGCTTAATGAGAAGGTTAGATAGGTATACTTAAAGTAGAGTATAGAAGTAGTTTAGTAGTATAGCGTCTAAAAGCTTATTGAGATATATATCTCTACTATAGATAGAAGAGAAGTCCTCTTAAATATAAGTGAGGTTTAATCTAAGACTATAATATATAGCTATAACTAGCGCTAAGTATAATAATAGATTCTATATGCTATTACTGAGGATATGCTTAAGTATAGAGATAAGAATAGATTAGTAAGGTAGTTTTATATTCTTATTATAGATAGGGTTAAGTTTATTTCTTACTACTTAGGAACTAATATAATATATCACTTTAGCTAGTATCTTAGTATTTAACTTCTAAATTACTAATTATGCTATAATATTAAAGAGGGGAAGTAGAGTATAAGAGGTAAATAAGTTATATAGGTAGTTAAGAGACTCCTTAGAGGGGATATAAGTAAGGAATTATACCTTTTTTAATTTTAAAAGTAGGTTTTCCCTTATTATAAGGTTTATATAGAAAAGTTCTTAGATAATGCTTATTAGGTTGCCTTATAGTGTTATAGTTCTTAGTATTATTACTATTCTAATATAGTTTTAATTATCTACTAATAGGTTAAAAGTAGTTTAGGCTTTATTAGTTATTAGATTAAAGATATAGAAGATATTATTAATTTATTAAAGCTAGAACTAGTATATAAGTTAAATTATTAGTTAGTTAGTTTATTAGAGAGTAACTTAGGTATTTTAGTAAAACTTATACTATTAAGAGAAGCTAAGAGGTGCTTTATCTTAGTGAGAAGATTTACTACTTAGGCTTAAGT
The DNA here is from genome assembly GCA_025327135.1 of Colletotrichum sp. SAR 10_71. Taxonomy (NCBI): domain Eukaryota; kingdom Fungi; phylum Ascomycota; class Sordariomycetes; order Glomerellales; family Glomerellaceae; genus Colletotrichum; species Colletotrichum sp. SAR 10_71. Next base: position 22,692 of record JAKMWS010000580.1, on the reverse strand, counting down.
CTCTTTTTCTATATATACCTAGCTATAATTAAGAGCTGAAAGTATATAGTGAAGAGGTAGTTTAAGAAGTTTCTTAAAAATAGGTTAATAGAGAGAAGTATATAGAAGGGGTGAAAGAGAAAAGAGGAAAAAGATAAATAAATAAGTAAGGAAATATATAAGTAAAGAATAGATAGGGTTTTAAAGATTAAAATATAACTTATATTTTATATCTTATTTCTTATTATTTAATCCTACTTAGATATATTAAATATTATATTGCTAATTCTATAGTTATATTAATAAGTAATAATAAGCTACTAGGTGTTATTCTTCTAGAGTATTATAAAGTAGTAGGTTAGTATGCTCTTTCTCTTCCCTATAAGGCTTAAAGTTTAGTATATTATAGCCTCTAACTTAGATATATTATTAGTCTTAGTAGATATAGTTATTAGTTGCTTCTATTTAGATTTAGTAATTACTAATATTATATTTATTAGTAATAAGAGGTCTCTAAGATTATGCTATATATTATAGTAGTTCTTAATAGAGTTAATATATTAGTTTATATTGCTTTAGAGCTTAATAAGTATTTACTTAGGGAGGGTATTAGTATTATATAGTTTATAGATCTATTAGGCCTCTTTATAATTAATATTAGTGCTACTATTTATACTTAAGTAGGTTTTTAATATTACTATTTAATACTAGCCTGCTATTATGTTTAAAGGATGCTTATTAATAGTAGACTAGTTATAAAATAGGAGGATAATATATTATAGTAGGTTTTTAGTATTTATGCTTAGGTGAGATATTATAGTATCTAGCTGCTTCTAGGAGATGAGGGCCTTTATAAAGTTAGCTAGATCTTAGCGCTAAATGCTTATATATTAGAACTTTTTAATTAGATAGTCTAGCTATTTTAGAATAATCTTATAGCTACTTATATCTTATACTTAGCTGAACTATATATCTAAAAGCTTAACTTTAGCTAGCTATAGGAAATATAGCTTTATAGAATGTATATATATAAAGTGATTTTTATTAAGGTTGATATAGTTTAGGCTGTTATTATTATAGTATTTAGTTAGTGCTAAGAGGGAGGATATCTTAGAACTAAAGTGTTACTTAACTGCTAGCAATATAGTAGGTTTAATATTAGCTTAAGATAACTACTTCTTCTTTAACGCTTAATTAGTAGTAGGGATAGTAATACTACTAAGATAGAGTATAAAACTTATTAATAAAGATAGGGTTATATCTCTAGTATTATTAGTAAAAGATATAATATAGCTAAAAGATAAGCTATATAAGTAGATACTAAAGGTAGGTAGGGGTGAAAGGTTTAGAGATATATTTAGAAGAAGTATATATATTTTAGTAGATAGTATATTATAGATTTTATTTTTTCTTCTTACCTATATATTATAAGTAATATTATAGGTGTTTGTTTCCTTAAGAACTAATATAAGGGTGATATATATCTATAGAGAGTATAATATAATAATAAGATTATAACTTATTAGTAAAGAACTTTATTTATATATTAGCTGTTAGTATTTAGTAAACTAAGGTATAGTAGAAAATAGCGTTAGCTAATAGCAGCTAGTTTCTAATCTATTATATAATTATAAATACTATAGTAATTAGAAGTGCTAAGGTATATATAGGGAGGTTAGTTTATTACTAATTAATAAGGTTATTAATTGAGGTGATATCTAGAAAGAAAGTAAAAAGTATAAATAGTTGCTTAGATAGCTTACTACTTACTTTATATATATGCTATATAGCTTAGGGAGATAAAGGGGTTGCGTTAGAGATAAGAGGGATAATTAGTTACCTATATAGGTTAGCATAATAGGTAGCTATATATAATGCTAGATAAATTAGAGCTATTATATATATTAAGTAATTATAAATAGGCTTAGTTAAAGCTATTATAATATATACTTATTATTAGATATTTTATTATAATACTTTTAAGCTAAGTGTATAATAAGTTAATAGGAGGAAAAGGTTAATATATAAATAGTTTTATAACTATTACTATAGACTAATAGTTAGTAAGAAGAGGTTAATAGATAGGATAATATATATTTTATTTATTATAATAAGAAGCTTTATAGGTTTATTTATATCTTAATTAAGCTTTTAGGAATATAACTAATTAGTATAACCTCTATAGACTATAAATTAGCAACTTTATTTAGATAACTTAATAGATTAGATACTATTTATAAGAGTTTGCTTAATAGATACTATAATAAGTAAAGTATTTTTAGGTATATTACTTATTAGAACTACTATAGATAAGGCGTCTAAAGGCTAGCTTTTAAGTTAAATAAGAGTAACTATATAGAGGGTAAATACTATAAGTAAATAGGTTAGATAAGATAAAGTAATATAGGTATAGTTAAAAGAGTATATAGGAAATTAGGTATATAGTGAAGTAATAAGTAAATAGAAAGGAGAAAGTTTAATCTTATGCGTATATACCTCTAGCTACTTATTTATATTTACTACTTTTAGAACCTCTATTAGCTAAGAGATCTCTAAGTTTATAGTTTTTAATATTAATTAACCTCTTTTTTATAGTTTCTTTAATAAATATAGTATATAATATATAAATATTTATACTTCTATAATAAATAAGATTAAAGCTATTAAATAATATATTTTATGCTTATTATATATACTTACCTTTTATTTATAATCTTTATATTATATAAAACTTTACTAATTTTATAGAATTTATAAATAACCTTAATAAATAACTAATTTAATTCCTTAATATATATAATTAAAGAGGATACTAATTAAAAGCCTTAGTTTTAGTAATTATAGAAATATATTTTAATTTTATATATATACTATATTTATAGAGATATTCCTAGTTAAAGTTAGCGAAAAATATATTATAGCAGAAAACTTATAAAATTACATATTTACATCTATAGGGATTTTAGAGATAGTAAATATAAATAGATATAATTAACTAGAGGTTATAAAGCTACTTTAAAAGGGAAAATATAGTAAACCTATTAAGTAAAGTGATTTACTGCTTAGGTTTATATATTACTTAGTAAGAAGAGCTATACTTTTTTTAGTAAAGAAGGTTATATATAAATTAGGTAAAAGCTTCTAATAATTCTTATTTTAGGAAGATCCCTTAATATGCTCTTCTTTAAGATATTAAATAAATTACTTTTTCTTTTAGTATATTTAAAAAATATCTTAAAGTAAAAAAAAAGAATAAAAGTATTAAGGAATAACTATTTTAATATATTAATAGGTTTCTAAGCTATTACTTTTGCTTCTATAAAGAAAGTGCTCTTATAATTAAAAGTTCTACTAATTAATAAACTTCTTCTACTAATATATTATTTAAAAATAAGGCTTTATATTTCTATTTCCCTCTCTTATCTAACTAATTAGCCTTTCCTATTACTAAATTTATCTCTAATAATTATTTATACTTTTTTATCTATTACTATTGCTATAGACTATTTAAAAATTATATAGTAGTTTATAGATAAACCTAATAAGCTATAATGCTACTTTAGTAAGCTTTTAGCTAATATAAGGAATATAGCTACTAGCCTCCTATTAGAGGGGTTAGTAAAAAAGCTAGTATAGGGGCTAGAATCTTATAGTATAGATCCTTTTTTAATTATTTAGCTTAGTCTATAGATATTACAAACTAATATTATATTAATCTATAACTATAGTAAAACCTTCCTAAAAGAGGGTTATCTTTTATATTTTGCTAGTAGAGAGAAAGTTATAGAATTCTTTAGGACCTTTTTAAGCTTTACTAAAAATCTATATATAATAAATCTATATATAATAAATCTATATATAATAGTTATTTAGAACTTTATTTCCTTAGACCTAAACTTTATTTCAGTTTATATAGATTAAAGTTATATTATATATCTTTATATATATAATATAAAGATAGAAGAATAGTTTATACGTATTAATTGCTTTTAACTTATCTATATAATTATAAATTTTAAATTACTTAATAATATTACTACTTTTAATATTAGTTATATTTACTATTATATTCTAAAGGAGTATAATAATATTAAGGGGATTATTAGATATATATAGGAGTAGGATATAAAGATTATAAAATAGGGGGGGGGGGGGGACAGTGGAAAATATTTTAGTAATTCAAAATAAATGGTTTTGGGTGGTTTTTTTTATAATTTATTATTTTTTTTTTTTTTTTTTTTTTTTTTTTTTTTTTTTCTTATATTTTATATTTTAAAAAAACAAAACCCCCCCCCCCCCCCCCAAACCCCCACCCCCCCCCCCCCCCCCCCCCCCCCCCCCCCCCCCCCCCCCCCCCCCCCCCCCCGCCCCCCCCAACTAGTAATAATAGTAGTAATAGAAAATAAAAAGGATATAGTGATTTTAGTATATATCTATATAATTTAGAACTTAGTAATCTTTATACTATATAGATTAATTAATATTATTAGCAAATATAAGGTAAAAATAGAGTAATAAGCTAAAAAAAGGTTTTAATATATTGCTTTAAGCTTAATTTAAGGGAAAGAGGGAGAGGTAGAGAAGATAAAATATATTACTTTTATTCTAGTTACCTACCCTATATATAAGCTTACTAGCTATAATATAAAGAGGCTAGGAAGGCTTAAGATAATTTTTATAAGAGAGGACTTAACGTTAAAGAGCTGAATAGTATTAATATAAGTTATAGTATTAAGATTTAAGCCTAAGTAAGGATTAATAAGCTAGTAGTTATAAACTTATATATCTGTTCTTTTCTAATAATTTATTATTTAATTTCTCTCAGCTTATAATAAGCCTCTATTATATAGTATAAACTATAAGCTACATTATATATAATTCCTAAATATATAAGGGTAGGTTAAAATAGTACTCTTAAAGTATATAATAAAAGGATAATAATAATAAGTTTATCTATTTACTACTTAATAATATAAAATAGTCTAATATAAAAGATATAGGTTAGGCTAATCTAAAAGGATAATAAGTTAGACTAAAACTACTTCTAGATCTACCTTCTTTTAGCTTATTACTAGCTGCTTAGTCTATATCTATCTTCTATAGTAATATTCCTAAGTTTATTAATAGATAAAGGGATAGAGAAGGTTTCTATAAACTTAGCTATTAATAGCTATTTAGGATACTATATAGCTTTTAGTTATAATAGGCTAAATATATAGCAGCTAACCTACTAGATATATAGGATATCTATAAGCCTTTATATAAATATATAGAAGCCTAAATAATAAGAGGAGATGAGGAAGTCTAAAATAGAGATAATAGAAGTACTAGCTGAGAATGCTTATTAAAGTTAGTAGATAGTATATATATCTTAGATAGAGGACTATTTGCAGTTAGTAATAAGATATATAAAGATAACTAAGTTAAATATTAGTATTACTATAAATAGTAAGAAGCTATATAGGTAATATCTTATACTTTATATAGAGATTTAGCTATATTTAATATATATTAGCTTAATTAGAAAGGTAATAAAGAAGGTCTAATAGGAAGAGAGAGGTTACTAAGAGTAGTAGTATAAGAGGATTATACTATTACTTAGATTCCTAAAGCTTAGAGATATATTAATAACTCTTCTAGAAAGATTATATATAATATAGATATACTTATAGAATTATTAGTATTTAAATTAAAGCTACTAAAAGATACTTTAGACTTTATATTATAGTTACTTAGCTAGCTATTAAGTAGGGTTTCTACTCTAATAACTCCTATTAATAGCTTAAAATAGGTAGCTTTATCTATATAGGGATTATTAATAGCTTTAGAAGCTTAGATTAAAATAAGCTGAGATATAGCTTTTATATAAGGGGATAAGGTATAAGGAAAATATAAAGCTTTACGCTAGTTATTAGTAAGCTCTATAGTAACTAAATAAAGATAGGGAATAAAAGGAGAATTTAGATATAGTAATTCTGCTTTAGTTATATAATAGTTTATAAGCTTTAGAAAGCTAAGGGATATATTTTAAGCTAAAGTTAGAAGGTAGTAATAAGCTATAGTTTTAGCTAATAAAGTAGTAATATAAGTTTTATATCTCTATTTAATATACTATATAGGAGATAAGCTACTAGAAGGAGATTAGCTGAAGATATATTTTATTACTTAAGCTTATTATGCTACTAATACTAATATCTTATATATATTTATAGTTTTAGACTTATTTAGATAGCAGTCTAATAATAATAAGATAATAATTAGGCTTAACTACTTCTTATCTTATTTTTAGGTAGTATATACTAAATAAATAGTAAAAAGAGGGATATTAAAGTCTAAATCTAATAGGTTTATAGGTATCTAATAATAGTAATATAGAGATATTAGCTATAGCTTAAAGTAGGAGGTTATAAAGAGTGCTAGATCTAGCTAGTTAGAGATATACTACTATATATATCTAGCTATTAGAGGTCTATTTTTAATAATAGATAGGTTTATAAATACTCTTATTACTTCTACTTCACTTTAATACTACTTTAGTATAGCTATAATAACTTACTACTTTTATTAATTATTTTTTTCTATAAATTCTTATTTTCTAACTTTATACTCTTTATTAGATCTAGTGAGGATCTTTTAGTTCTAATTAGTGCTATAATAGAAATTATTACTAACTTATTAAGATATTAATACTATTAGGTATAATAGGTTATTACTTATATTAAGGCTAAATTAGGGATAATTAGTCTTTTAATATATAGTATTTAGCTCTATTTAGGCTACTAAATATCTTTATTACTAAAGATATAAGTTAAAATAATACTTTAGTTAGAGAGAGGGTATAAGGGGATAATAGTAGCTCTATCTAGGGGATATAGCTTCCTTTAGTAGTATAAGTTAGTTTCTAAATATAGACTTTTAGCTTTATCTTAGTATATCTATAGGAAGGATAGATAAGTTTTAGCTTATAACCTTTACTTTTAATAGTAATAATAACTATTATATTTATAGTTTATATACTATAATACCCCTTTTTAATAAGAGTAGGTAGGTAGTGTGAAAAGTATATAAAGTAGATAAAGAGGTATAAGATTAGGGGAATAATATAGTATATATAATATTTACTATAATAAGTATAGCTAAGATAAAATATAATAGTTATTTAGTCTATTTCTAAATATATAATATTTAGGTTAAGCTATAATAAGTAGTAAATATTAATAAGATAATAGCTTTAATATGAGAGATAGGGAAGAAAGGTAGAAAAAATTATTAATAAGATATAGGGAGGAATAAAGGTATATAGTTACTCTATTAATAAGGGTATTAAGATTAAAAAGGTAAAAATAAATATAGTTTGAAGGTAATATTCTTAAACTGAAAAGTATAAACGTTATATTTAGTAATAATAGAATAAATAAGCTAAAAGTAATAATTAAGCTTAATATACTTTTAAGTATTATTAATATATTTTTTGCTATAAATCTATATAAGTATAAGATTATAATAGGGAGTGAAGATATTATATAAATATAGATTAGTTTTTATTAATTTTATTAGCTATAAAATAGTATAAATAATATTATAACTTACTATAGCTATATAAAGTTCTTATTTAGTTAAAGTGTTAGCTCCTTTAGGAATAGAATAGTGTTAGGAGTTATTTAATTAAGTAGGTTTTAAAAACTATATATAATAAATAAAAATAGTTAAAATAAGCAGCTATAGCTAAGATATTAGAGATTATAAATATAAAATAGTAATCCTTAAGAGCTTAACTAGAGAGGTAGTAAAAGTAATAACTAAGAACTATTTTAGGCTAATTATTTTAGTTATATATAAAGAAGAGAAAAGTAGAAAGATATAGCTTTTTTAAAGTAATTTATATACTTATACTACTATATTTAATACTAATTAATCTATTTTATCTTTTTATAAATAGTTCTTTATTTTAGTTTTATCTATTAGATATTATAATATATTATACTTATATATTACTACTAACTTATTCTCTATAGTTTTAAGTATATATAAGAATAAACTATAGTATATATATATAGTAGCGTTATTTAACTTTAGTTTAAGGCTTTTAGATAGCTTTTTATATATCCTCTATATATTAAGGTTATTATAAAATAGGTTTCTAATCTCTATAAACCTCTTAGTATATTATAACTATAATATAATATATCTTACTATACTATAGAGATTTCTTATTAGACCTCTCTTCTTCTATATTCCTTAATCCTCTTTAACGTTAAGAATTTTAATTTAATAATTAGAACTTTATTAAGGTGTTACTTAATAAATACTATAAGGATAAAGCTATACTAATTATCCTAACTATATAGCTAATAGATTAAATATACTACTATTCTTAACCTTTTTTAATAGAAGATTATAATATAGATAGATAGAGAGAGCCTTTAGATAGGTATTATTATTATTAGTAATATAGAATATTACTAATATCTTAACTTAGTTAAGTATCTTAATATTATAGATAAGTAAAATTACTTTATTATAAAAGTAAAGTTCTTTTTAACCTAAGCATTAAGTTAATAGTAGAAATTTTATTATATTATATTTAGTTAACTTAATTATTAATAAAGTAATATATTAAGATAGTAGTTATATAACTATTAGGTGAGATCTATATATTAAATAAGAAGTAACTCTATTTAGATATATCTTATATCCTTCTTCTTATAACTAATTATAAGCTATATTTAAGAGGGTTTTTAATTACTATAGTATAATAGTTCTAATAATTAATAAAGTTTATATAATAATAATATTATATTATAACTTTATATAGAAGGGTTATTATACTTATAAATCCCTTTCTCTTATTATAGGGGTTATATATAATAACTCTAGTAAGTAAAGTATAGATATTATAGGAATCTATAACTTAAATAAGATAGATAACTATAAGGACTTAGGTCTAAGTGAATAGTAATTACTTTATATAAAAGAGGTAGTAATATAAAATAGTTTAAGAGAAGCTTTAATATATTTTTAGAAAGAGAGAGAAGGGTATTCTATAATATTAAGAGCTTTACTTAACTTATTAGTAAATTTATTTTTAATATAAACTCTAATATAAGTTATAAAAATATAATAAGATTATATTATATATATTATTTATTTATATTATTATTTTAGGAAGAGCTTTACTATCTTTAGATAGTAGGTAAATATAAGGGATTATTAATAAAGATATTTTATTAATAGGATAAGATAAAGTAGATAGTAAAGTAGTAAGACTTATACTAATAGTAAGAGATATAAAACCTATAGAGGTTAGATTAGAGATATCTTTTAAAAATAATAAACTAAAGCTAAAGTTTATATTAATATTATTTCTTATATTATTAATAGGCGTTTTAAGTTTAAATAAAAAAAAAGAAGAATATTTTAGATAGATATAGTTAAGAGATAGGTAATAAATATAATAGGAGGGGGAGAAAGATAGGTTTAGTAAAACTTTAAGAAGTAATTTTTATTTAAGTAGTAGGGTTATAATAAGAGGATTAAGCTGAGGCTTTTATAACTAACTATATTAGAGCTTTAGATAATAATTAGTTTACTTTAGTAGAAGATACTTTTAGGGCTAATTATATTTATACTTTAGCTGAGGTATATCTTTAAGTTTTAATAGATACTTCTATAGATAACTTTAGTTATATTTTAATATCCTCTCTAAGGTGCTTATTATAGTAATATTAATATATAGATTTAAAAAGGGATACTTAATATTACTAATAAAAAAGGTAAATATTAATATAGAATTAAGATTATATCTTTATTAGAGGAATATATTACTTTATATAAAGGAAATAAAAGTAGTAGAAGTTAAGATAGTTTATTTAATATAAGGCTTAAAGTTATAGATTTCTAAAGTGAGATTATAGTTAGGTTAGTGTGATAATTTATATTTAGAATAAAGACTATATATATAGGTTAGCTAATAAAAATAGTAACTTAATTATAATACTAAAAATAATTATATAGGTTTTAGTATAAGTTAAATAATATTATAACTATTAGTTAGATATACCTAAAGAATATGAGGAGAATAAAGATTATAAGATTATAATATAGTTAATAGGTTTTATAAGTACTTATAGAGGAGTTTAGATAGGTAATCTTTATATAAATATATTAGACTTATTATGTTAGTTTAGTTTATATAATATTAATTATGAGATAGATAGAAAAAATCTAGAAAAAATAATAAAAGATATAGTTTATAGTTATAATGTAGCTAAAGCTCTCTAAAAGTATATATTATAGATATTAGGATGTTAGGTATTAGAGTTTATATAATTAGAAGTATTATAAATATATATATATATATCTAGGGCTATTATATAGGTATATAATAATTTATTAATATTTAGGCTAAAGGAGTATTATAACTATTTCTAAGGTAGAAATCTAGTTACTATACTAGATTATATAATTTAAGTTAAGAAATAAATATATAATTATATATAAGGTTATTTATAAGAAAGAAATATATCTTAAGAACTATTTTTATTATAGGTAAACTATTTTTTTAGTGTTATACCTTTTCTAATAAGAAACTAAGATTATATGCAGATTTTTTTAACTAATCCTAACTAATTATTAAACTAAATTTAGTTTAAGGATTAGACTCCTAACTATTAGGTTTAAGTTTAATATATTAAATAAATACTATTATAGAGGTATCTAAATAAAAGACTATAAAACTACTTAACTTTAAAGCTATATTAAAATACTTTTAAATAAAACTAATAGCTATATTAAGATCTAAATATTTAGTAGAAGATAGAGCTTAATTATATTACTAATTATTAATAATAGCTTTAAGATATATAGAAAGTATTAGAAAAATATTATTAGAGGTATAACTATTAATATAAGTTTATAAATAGCTATTTTATAGCTTACTAAAGTAGAAGTATAAGTAGCTTTTTTTTAAGCTTAATATTTAGCTTATTTTTAGTAATAGTTAGCCTTTTATTTTTTTTTATTATTATATTTTAGTAGTTACTTATATTTTAGTTTATATTTAATAAGTTTTATCTTAAGAGATTTAAATTATAGTTAAATAGATATCTAATAGAAAGGTTTATAAATATATAAAGGGGGTTAGAATTTCTAATATTAAAGGAAAAAGAGGAAAGTTTTAATAGATATCTAATTAGATATATCTATTTATTATATATTTAATAAGTTTAAGTATATAGAGAATCTTATTAATTTTAGTTTATAGTTTATAGTTATTAAATAATAGTTTATTATTAATAGTTTTTAATCTATATTTATCTAAGAAGTAATATATAAAAATAAAGGTTTAAGATTTATAAATTAAATAGTTTAAGTTTATAAATCTTAAAAAGCTATAAGAGAGATAAGATAATAAGAAGAATAAGAGGATAATAAGTAAAAAGTTAGAACTAAATAGTAATAAAAATAATATAACTATACCTTTTTAAGATTTCTATTACTAAGATAAGTTATAAAGTATAAAGTTATATAGTAATAGCGCTATACTAGATATAGATTAGTATAATAGGTCCTAACTTAGTAATTAAATAAAGTAATTCTTAAAGTATATAAGGATAGCTATACCTAATTAGGATTTCTATTACTTATACTAAACCTTCTTAAGTTTCTATTATATATTAAGCCTATCTAGGGTTAAAGTTTATCTAACTAGTAAATTATATTAATCCTTTATAAAATAATAGTAGTATATATAAGAAAACAGTAAGAAGTATTATTTTTTAAATATTTTAAAGTAATTTAATCTAATTTTTAACCTTAATATATATAATATTTTACCCTTAACCCTATACTTAGGTTTATTCTATAAGTAATTAAAAGATAAAACTTAAATATAAAATATATTATTTTAATTACTTTTAATAATTAAAAAATAAAACTTAAATATAAAGTATATTATCTTAATTACTTTTAGTAATTAAAAGATAAAGCTTAAATATAAAATATATTATTTTAATTACTTTTAGTAATTAAAAAATAAAACTTAAGTATAAAATATATTATTTTAATTACTTTTAGTAATTAAAAGATAAAACTTAGGTATAAAGTATATTATTTTAATTACTTTTAGTAATTAAAAAATAGAGCTTAGGTATAAAGTGTATTATTTTATTTACTTTTAGTATTTAAATAATAAGTTAATTATATTTTTTTAAATATTAAGCTTTATTAAAATTTAATTTATTTTAATTTATTTATAAAGAGAAATAATATATATTTATTAAAATACTTTATTATATTATAGTTATAAAATATTAAATAATTAATTTTAAGAAAAGTATATTTTATATTAAAATTTAAGTTTTAAGTACTTAATATTTATTATTTTTCTTAAAACCTAACTCTTTATACCTTAAGTGATATATTATAAAGGAAAGTTTAAAATATATATTATATTGTTTAAGTTAGATAAATTTAATATTTAATAGAATATCTTTTAAGAAATCTAATTTATAATTTTTAAAAAGTCTTTAACTTAAATATTACTAAAAGAGAATTACTTTTTTATAGCTACTTATTTTTTAATATTAGCAGTCTAGTTAACCTATATAAGTAAGTAATACAGTTCACTCTATACTTTTTCTTATAGTATTAAAACCTAATAGCAGCACTTTAACCTATACTTAATCTTAATAAAGTAAATAAATAAATCTCAGTATAACTTATCTTTTAATATATTATATTATTATCTTAATAATAACTTAAGTAGAAGATTTATAGTTAAGAATAAATAATATTTAAAATAAAGAAAATAATATAACTTAAAGCTATATTAAATAAAAACTAAAACCTATCTTACTTTTTAATAGCTTAATAGTAAGTAGAAATAAGTTAAGCTAATAAAACTATATTAAAGCTTAAAATAGATATAAGTTATAATACTTTATAATAATATATTTACTTATTAATATCTTATTAATAATAATTAATACTTATTTATAAGTTATTTTAAAATAAAGATATATTAGCTTATAAAGACCTTATAAGACTTTCTTTCTTTCTATTTAATCCTAAATTTATAATTAAATACTTATTATATTTTCTAATATTTAAAATATTATAAATACTAATATCTTTACTATATTATAATCTTATTACTTATATTATTTATTAAGGGATTAAGGTTTATAGTTATTTCTTACTTTAATAAGTAGTTATTATCCCCCTTCTATCTAAAGATTTTATGTATGCATAAGACCTCTAGGTAACCGCTTAAATGTTATTCCGTTGCAGGCTGCAGATCTATTTTATCAGCCTGAACACTGCACCCCTGTAATTACAAACTTCTAGATAACACCGCAAGATTCCTGCTGTGTCTCATCGTCAACTTAAATATAAGAGAGACACGCGCGCACTGCAACAATGCAAACCCGAGCCCTCGTTGTAGGAGGCACAGGCGGGATCGGCTACGCTATCGCCCGCCACCTCGCGGCGAACGCCTCCTCCACTGTGATTATCAGCGGGCGTACCCGACCTCAAAACATTCCCCATGCTAATATCGAGTTTCGCCAGCTCGATGCGTCGTCCATGAGATTGATCAAGCAATACACGGAGTCCTACAAGTCCTTTCATGCCCCGAAAATCGACCTTCTCATCCTCACGCAGGGCATTCTCACTACTGCTGGACGTACGGAGACGTCCGAGGGCATTGACCGCAAGATGGCGCTGCACTATTACGGCCGGCAACTCCTCATTCGCGAGCTCCTGCCTGTATTGACGGATGATGCGAAGGTTCTCATCGTGCTCGATGGATCCCGTGGCGATCCGGCACAATTGAACATGGCCGATCTGGATTTGTCTGCCAACTTCAGCATAGCCAATGCAGCGGCTCACTGTATCTCGATGACGGATGGGATGATCCAGGCATACGCGAAACAGCAGACAAAGGAGAACACGAAGAAACGCCATTTCATACACGCATATCCTGGTATCGTCAAGACTGAGCTCTTTGGCTCACTGCCTTGGTATTTGAGAGCGCCTACCAGGGTTTTCAGTCAAATTCTTGGCATCACGTCCGAGGAATGTGCCACGAACCTACTCACCGGTCTGGTACAGGTTTCCGCTGCGAACGAGAAAGATGGCAAGTTCTGGGGTTGTATTGACAGCAAGGGATCCTTGATTGAAAACAAGCCCCCTTGGACTGCTGATCAAATCCAACAAGTCGAGGAACATACATGGAAGATCGTCGATACGGCTATTACTTCATCCTCTTCCGAATGATTCACTTGATTTTTGGGAGGTTATATTTCTGTCACTGGCTACATAGCTTTCCGGCGCGGCCGTACCAATCACAGGAAGATCCTTGAATGTTGTCCCAGAACTTGTGCCGTTTACGACTTGATTTCCAATATTGGGGGCTCTCCTGTTCACTTCTGCTTGAGTGAACCCGGGCTTTCAAGCTGGCGTAGGGCGATGACTAGTGCCAAGTGCCAGTGCGTCGAGTCCGAGTTTATCAACGCTATGAATGTCAGCGGAGAATGGCAAACCCGGCCAAAGGTACAGGAGGTCAATTTTTGTAGCCTCAAGCGCAGCAACGTTAACCCGTCACTCAGATCCAGAGAAGATGGCGCTGATCCGGATGAGGGTCTCAAAATTTCCTTTGGTCTTGACTATTACTTGACGATAATCGAAATGAGAGGATGGATCATGTTGATCCAGTTCACTGAATATGGGATAACGGCCAGTGACGACACCTTCACTAAGTATCAAATCGCTGTACGGCTGCAACCCTTTCATGATTCGCCCGCAGGTGCTTCTGGGGCTTCGTGGGTCTATTTCTGGTCGGCTAGCCTAACAATATATATCCAGCAGTTGTGATTCCAGACATTGTTTTCATAGTAGAATATATTGCAGTCTATTTCCAAACGCCAAATATTCAGGCGTTACTTTGGGTGGGTTTCGGCAAGGCTGCGCCAAACTCAAAGCGTAGACTGGGAACACTTGAAATTGTATAGGGCGAGATAAGCTAAGGCTTTTGACCAGTGACATCTAAAGCCGGAACGGGAACAGGTGGACCTAGCCGAACACTGTCAACAAGGCATCTCCGTACTCCTCGTAGGATGAATTCATCTTCTCAATGTCATAGTCATTCCAGTAGCCCCCTCCTGCGACGTCGTACTGCTGTTCCCATGTTGAAAACCTTCCTTGAGCTTGGTCTGGGGTTACTCCTTGTGATGGCTTCGCATCGTTTATAACCCACACCAAGGGGATAACCTTAGCACCAAGTGTTGTTTGCCAACTTCCCGGATTGTTGCCCGCTCCTCCATCGTACACTTGAAGGTAAACCCGATCGAACAGACCGGGCTCGGCAGCGTCAATCTGACTCTTTATGGTGGCCCAAAAGCCACTGTTTGTGTACGGCGCGATGGAGTACCGATAGCCGATCGTGCCGAGAAGCTGGGCGAAGCTAACAGTGCTTGCAACATCATATACGCTTTCGTCGTCGTTGTTGAACGCATCAAGATTCCATTCTGTCTTCAAAGCTTGGAAACCCTGATACAAGACAGAGTCAGATCCGGTTCCGTTGCTGTTGATGAGGCTCCGAATATTCTGGAAGGTGGTGTCGTGGGACACCAAGGATATCTCGACTCGGTTGACGTGGGTAGTTCCTGTTTTGAAGGAGCGGATCTTTTCGGATAACGCTTCTCCTCCCACGTATGATCCGGCTGTCACCACCGGAGCATCGACAGCTTCTCCAGCATCTCCCGTGGAGTAATACACCAAATCTCCGGTTTCAAGAACGCCAATCCTGAATATCAGCAACGTATCGAACCCGGCGGTTTTCAAAGCTGATGTATTTGACTGAAGGACGTCTTTGAATAAATAGATGCTCTTGACATTGCCATCGGATTGGCATGATGCTAGAAGGGGAGCAAGAATCAACGCGAAAACCACATATATCCGCGCGTAAACAGTCGCTTTGACAGAATCGCGCATTTTGACAAGGTGGATGCTATTGTTCCGCGCGAAGGAGAAACGCAGGACAATTAGCAGAGTCGCTCGGCTCCAACGCTCCCTTTAAGTCTTTTTTAAACTGCTTGCAAGTTCGGACTTTGTTAAGCCACTTAGCTAATGTTCCCTTGCTGTAACGTAGCAACAAACGTTCTGCCCAAGGAAGCAGCCAAGAAAGTGATCATGATAGATTAACCCCGCACCGACAGCATTTGGGCGACATCCGCCCCCAATTGTGGGGCCTAAGACTTGCGAACATGACCTGAGCGGCTTGGGTGACTCGGAAATCCTGCACAGGGATGTGGTAACGAACGGAGAAATTTCGTGGACTCTTTAACATGCTGGTCTTGTAGGAATCATTCGGGGAGCTAAGCCCGCCAAAATGCACCGATCGTGGCGTGCTACTTCGGAGATACGACGTGAGATTTGTCAAAACCCCGCGGCATGATGTGACCTTCCGAGAATGGCCGTGTGAGCCGAAGACCCCCAGGTCGTTGCATCAAGTGAACATGGCATCTCATAGTCAATTAGCCAAGCCATAGCGATAATGAAAACCGAATGGCGGAGAAGCATGGCAAGCGCCGACACCGGACCGGTCGAAACTTGGCTGGTCGGGACTTCAAGCTCATCACTACACCGACCCCACTCAACCACCAACCATGGTCAGCTAATGCCGTTTGAACAAGAGTGAGATTTGTTTTCTCGGATGACGATTGCATGCAATAGGCGTTTGAACTCGTGGAGCTTCCCATTATGCGCGGTGCGACCTGGACCGGTGAAGTCACCAGCGGTCTGGTTTCGGATCGTTGTGTGCATGCTCACGATATGTAGGTGGTTTTCAACGGGCAGAGTGCGCATTGCCAGTATGAACTTGTCAAAATGACGCTTTGGTTTATCGTTAGCTTGTGGACGAAGGGATGACCGCGCCTTGCGGTCCTGAGCATCAGCCAACAATTGATAAATTGCAAGGAAAGTTCCTCGAATGATGATGACTATTGAATCAGGATCAATAAGTAGCGCGGGCTTCCAAAGCATAACAGGTGTTCCACCTTGCGCGTGGAAAGATTCTCTAACCTTGCTTTGATCTTTCAGGTTGTGACATTGCATTGTAGAACAGGCTGATCACTCCCAACATGTTGAACAACATTAACTTAGATCCCAAGTTTCGCGATTTTGAGCCATGAAATGAGGGATGTTTCGACGCACACTTGCTGAAGTATTGGGCTGGTAAAACGGAACAACAGGTTTCAAAACTTCGGAAGGTTACTCATTGCGTGACGAGCGTCTCACAAACAAGACACATCCAGGCATTAGAAGAGTAGTTGATCTCTGAAGATGGTCGCACCATCCACAGTTACCATTCTCACTTTGGATCCCAGATTTCCACTGCTTGACAGGATACAACAAAGACCGGGGGTGTATTAGCGTGCATTTAAGTTCTTTTTGCTAGAGGTGCAAGTCGACTTGAGATCCATTGTGGGGATGACCCAACATCATCACCACAAAGGCGTACTCGTTCCATCAACCTGTTATCATCAAATGTAACTTATCCACCCTGGACAGTCACTTGAACCTGCTAAAAGTAAAACTTTCAAGTACAGGCTTACTTGTTCTCCTGGTCGAGTCAATTTCGCTGGTGTGAAAATTTCAAGTCGCGCTTTCCTCGTGCTCCTTTTGGGCATACCTCCTTCGTTCCTTCCACTTCCTCTTGGAAAACTCACCTGGCCCAATCTCGAAAATCTCTGCAACCCATCCCACAAAAATTGTTTCTCAATTGTTCTGCATCTACGCCGCCTCCTTCAATATTCCCACTCAGCAATCCATCGATTATCGCGCGTCGTTCACCCAGGCCCGTGAACTCGCCCTCGTTGGCAATTGTCGCCGGCATCACCTTACATTCCTTCGCTCTCTATCTCATTCAACTCGCTCCCAAAGTTCAGCTGGAAGCCGGCGTCAGAACCGTTCGCTCAACAGCATCGCACCACGACGGCGTCTCGGACAAGATATCACGATCTCTGATATCGCCTGCCATGTCGCCTTGTACTGCTCCCACCTATGCCTCGTCGAAATCACATCTAACCAAGAACCACAGACGTCACAGTATCAGTGTCTCGACGACAAAAGGATGCCTCCGTCACCCCGGCTGTCAGCCCTCGTCGCAGTCCCCGTCATCGCGTCACCAAGCCAGAGTACAACATCGGCAGACTTTTCAGCAAGACGAGCTACTCGCAATCTCCTCCGAAGGCTGCCAAAGACACGCCGTTCGTGAAGAAGGAAGAATCGCAGAGTCCTTTGAAATCTGGATTCATCGACGCCGAGCATCAGGACGCTCCGGCCAGGGATCTCACAACCATCAACTGTGTTTGTCGGAAGCCGAATGCTGGGAAGCCTTACCTCTTCACCAAGTGTGGTCATGTAGGTCTGCTACCAAGCTCGCAACATTCAGCCGCTGACTCGGATAGGCTGCCTGCCAGTCCTGCCTGGATAACCGTGGTACCTGCTGTGGCAAGGTGCAGAACGTGCAGCTCAACTACCAGGCTGGCGAGTCAAGCTGTGTTATTTGCCGCGAGGATGACAAGCACATCTGGTGCGTGTTGATCTGCGGTACGTTTATATCCCGCGATCGTTACTGCCAAGTTCTGACATGTCCCTTCCACAGGTCACCGATCCTGCAAGCAATGCTTCGGAAACATCTCCGCTGACCCAAACCTTCGAAGCTGCCCGATTTGCCGCAAGAGCTTCCAAGTGGGATACATCGTCGCTGCCGATGCCGACCCGCTTCACTGAGCAACGCATCTACCAGAACACATGGCTTCATTTTCTCTTCGAAATCACTGGCTCTTTGCGCTAGTGTCTCGACGCGTACCAAAATCACGACATCTCATACCTTACGGATGCTTTTTGCCACTACCTATACTTTGCTCATTCCAGCGTCGGCATGCGAGGCATTTTTGAGCGACTTGGCCCCGAGGGTTGCTTTTGCATTTTCTTTCTGTCAATGGTGTTTCAAGCCATCTTGCGCATCAAACCCGAATTTGGATTGATTGTTCCAAGGATGGCCGGGGAGAGGTTAACAGGGTAATTACACCTAACGGATTTCATGCGGGCAATTGTTTCTTGCCAATCAGGATGTTGTTCTTTCTCGTTCTTCGGCTAGTTTACAGGTTGCAGGCTTTCCCGGCCATAGATATCAAGGAAAAGTTATTGATTTCATTCGCAAGTACCCTTTCGCCCTCCGTTTCGCGACATTCCTTTGCGTGCTGGCAATGATCGTTCCTCCTACTGGCGGGTCATGGGCAGTTCAGCGGCTCTTTTTCACCGGTGTCGTATTATCTAGCAAGCGCTTGCCTGATATTCCATTACGAGAGCAGGTTTATTGAAGTCATACCTCTTCGATACATCTGACATCGGCTTTAGTGTCGCGCCTTCCCACCCTTTCATTGTGGGTGATGGAAGACTAACTGCGGCTGATGTAGTTATGTTCAGCTGGAGTCTACCCACGAATATTGTCTTGAAACGGCGAATGTTTCCCCTATTGACTTCTCTGTACTGTCTGGGGCAATCATCTCTCATCTCATAATGACACAGCTATGCCATCATGCTGTAGACGATAACATGGGCTCAATGTTGGTTGGCCAATTGCACAGCACCGTATCACGATCAAACTTCGTCATTTCATTCCACATTCACAAGCCTCCAATTTTACTTGTATCTGGTGTCTGCTCGATCCTTTTCGTGTCCTTTCAACGCCGTTGCTGGAATCTTGCCGCTATGATACTCTTTGGCGGCTCAGGAAGTGATTGTTCTTTGACCGACAGACCACCGTCCTTCTGCTAGCAATGTTGATTCCCAACTAGTACTCACAGGCCTCGGATATTCAAAGAAAGCAGCACTTTGAAGTCAATCTGTAGTCAATTTTTCCAAGGTGATCTGTAATGAGCTTCAATCTCTCGCATCCTCACTCATACAGAAGGTCTTGTCCTCAATGTTCCTCTTTCCTTCCATACTTGTCTCTTGTGACGTTCTCCATGTCTGCTTTCGGTCTTCCTTCAGCATGCGCTGGTAAAATCGAAGCCTGTCCTTTTTGTAGCGTAGGCCTCACTGTTTCCGACATGTCCAAAATTCCACTTGCTTCTTGGCCCAGCCTATTGATATGCCTTTATAGTATCGTTCGGCAACCGAAATGTCGAAAGATCTTTCCTGTGGCTCCATAAATGGGCGCGGGGGTGAAGCTTTCTCCAACCCTTGGGAGGGTGGGATGGAATCCTTTTCGTTCCTGGGGCCTTCAATGCATGGCTGGATTACCCTATTTGAGATGTTTGCACCTGCACCAGTGGCTAATTCGTTCATCTTCGCATTACCCAATTTTCTCAGGAGAAATGGAATACCGAATGATTGCCTGGCATTTGGTAAGCGGATTTCTTCCCAAAATGGCTCTTTGCCGAAGTTGCCTACCTAATTTTCTGACTACCACTTGATCTTTGCTGGCATTTCCTGTTGTGATTTCCGTGGAACAGAATTCACCACAAATTAAAGAAGGACGACTTGGATTGAAGCTCAGTCGTTTCTATTTGAAGTCCCTGTATTGTTGCACAGTTCCGGGGGCCCAGGTTGCTTCATGATGTCTCACTCAGGGGAACTGCGGCCTTTTAATTCCTCCGATGATCGACACCACCGACACTTCTGACGCCAATCCTAGGTGGTGACTGCTGTCAAAATTTGACATCCCAAGTGTGACATCCCGAGACATCATGATACACCCCGGCGTTTCCATCTCAGCAGCCTGTTGGTCCTATTCCGGTAAGAGTTCAGGGCCAAATGCGAGCGATCGCAAGGCAGTAAAACTCGCTGACAACCTAGTATCACACGCGATTCTCTCTCAATCATTCATTTGTTAGGGGGTAATCCCCTGTGCGTAGGACTGCATGGCCTCATCTTTACATGAAGCCAAAATTGAAGGCTGCTGAACGAAACGACGCTCTGTCTTGAGTGTCTTGAGCGTAGATCAAATAAACCACCTGAGACCAGAGGAGTCTAAACTTCGAGAAGGTCGTTCCTATGCCCCGTGAAAATTGGGATTATGTCGATATACAGACCATCGTCGTCCACTTGCTGCAGGGTGCCATTTCTCGATGGGGACGTTTCTCAGCAACTTTGGGTGGTTTTGGCACTGTGTGTGGTAGGCGAAATGGGTCTCATTGATGACCATCCCAAATCGGAAAATGCTTCTCGCTTTTCACGACAACCAACTGCAGGGATCATGGAATTTTGCTGCGCGAGGTCCATGCTTCATGCAGCGGACTTTCGCAACCTGCACGGGGGTGATTATCAACGAAAACGTTTGGTGAGACTGCAGATCTTGCCTCTGGGAGGCTACCAGTGCGTGTCGAGCTCACGGGCTTAGCGTTCTCGCGGAGGCCGGAACGCCAGCCAAGGCCAAGTTTTCTAAATTGTCATGAATATCCTGTAGTCAACGCAGTGATCGGAGCATCTTGACTTCAAGTTCATAGGCAGTGAAGCAATCAGAATGAATTCTCTGATTTGCTTTGCGAGCAGTTGAAGTCTTCCTGCGGAAAGAGCTCCAGCTCATCGTGACTACTACGTACGACATCCGGCCTGCACATTCCCACGTACCTTATGTTGCGCGTGATCAGTAAAAGAAGATAATGAACAAAGGTGTTGTGGGTGGGACGGTGCACTCACAAATTAAGTCAATGATAGATGCCGGGGTATGACTGGCATTTGCTAGAGCAGCCCCTGAAGCTTTTCGGGTCCCTGTAATGGCGTTCGCTAGGTCGCTCGGCATGGTTTGACGACAGGCACTTCAAAGGTTTGAACTTGTCAAGGCCTGCTACGGGCGATAGTCAACATGGCAAACAACAAGAAATGTCATCGAAGGCCGTTTCCAAAGCTAAGCGCCTGCTCTGGATTGCTCGTGACGCAAAATTGAACTCCAATGTGCCCCTGCTCGAAAAGGTAGCTGGACGCCTGATGTGCTATTTGTGGTCTTGGACCGCAAGTTACCGACAGCAAGAAACGCAACACCAACCCCTACTCGCACTAGCGATACGGGAGGCCTCTAGTCCTGCGAAAGCCATGCCGTCAAAAGGGCAAGTGAGCATGTTAGACAATCACATAATTGAAGTTAATTGGGCAAGTTGAAAAACATGGAAAGTTGAAACGTTGCCTTTCTCTGAACATTGTTGCTTGTTGAGTCATGGGATCCAACCCTGATATTGAGAGCACCTCTTCATAGTTGTGACTGACGCGGTCGACCGCAAATATAGACGCTTATGTGCAGACGCAGTCTAGAGAAGCTGTAACTGGATGTGGCACTGCTGGTCAAACAAGAAGAGAGAAGAAGACCGGCTTCGAGAGAACAACCACCAAGGTTAAAGCGCTATGAGACGGTCTAGATGATAATTAGAAAGCGTTGGACTGAATGTTAGATCTGAAACATTCACTGTACGCTCGACTAAGGCTTTATTGGTTTTGTATTAAGACGAAAACTTGCGTAAGACAATCACCTCTTGCCGCAATGAAATGTCATAGTCAAAAGACAACGAACACCGTGTTGTTTGACTGTCTGTTTTCAGTACATCAGCAGATGTTCCATTAAGGACGTGTTATTTTAGGTTATCTACACCTTCCAGTTGAACATGACGCGTAAGGTCCTTCCATGGACACAAAAGGAGAACGGGAAAC